>JAOSBN010132059.1:0-28741 GCA_027563595.1 Erythroxylum suave
GAACGTAGCTCACCCTTATCGTAGGATATGTACCGGAATGACCTGCGGGCGTCCCGGTGTGTACCCTGCGGTAAGGGGGTGCTACAACAACATAGCCATATATGGCATTAGACATTTATAACATTATCATTCTCCGTAATATGCATATATTTTCATTCTAAAATTCACACATCAAATCAAATTGAAATTAAATTTCATACATTAAAGTAAAAAACCAGAATGTAAGTGTAAAGTGTAGATACTTACAAGTTTCTTTGCATGCTTCTGGTGGGTAATAAATTCTCCAATGTGTATGAGAAGACTCTCTCTTTTGATCCTCCACGTATATTTGCAGAATTGCACTCTAAAATGGATATTGCCTTAGGTGATGTCCAATACTACTACTAACGATTCTATATTTCTTCAGATATATAAGGAGGTCGTATACCAATCTTATGTATTGCACCAAGAAGGTCTCTATAATGTGTACGAGCTCACCTCTCCTATACTTTATAAATAATTGTGTCAAATTTGGAATCCCAAAAAAATTATTTTTGAAAAAAAGAAAAAACATACCATAAATACTGATAATATTTATCTAATTAATGTATAAAATTAAGTAGATAAAAAATAAAAAAAGAATATAATTTTTGTACCTCAAACTCGTGATAATTCTTCCATATATAACCCTCAAGATAAATCTTCTCTTTAAACTTAGATGTCATATTTCTTGAGCACGTTTTAGACGAAACCAACCTAATATAAAAATCAATTTTAGCTCATTTTCAAATTAAAACCTATAACTTCATTATAAACCTATAATGTTTCATGTATTTTGCTCATAGATTGTTGACAATTGTGATATAAGTTCTTCCATAAACTCCTTTAGCTCTAGGCCAAAGGTTGCCTTCTTCATCCACAACATTTACCTCTGATATCTCTGTCAGTGTAGGGTGGTGGATGAAGGAGAAGAGGTGGATGGTGTAGCAGGGTAGGATGGTGTAGCATTAGGTACAAAAGGTAACTATATAGGGATTGCAGGTCAGGAAGGTGATGTCTCATCTGGATGTGTAGTAGGTGGACGTACAGATTCTGTAGCATATGTAAAAGATGATGCTTCACCTGGAACTGCACTGACAGATGAAAATCGTGGTAACCTGATCCTTGGCTACATCATATCCTGTTTTCTCTTTTGTGACATATTTTTAACCTGAAATTTACATTTTATTGAATATTCCAGTAATAGAATAATATAAATTCAATATATAACAATATATTGTTGGTGCAATAATAGATTATTTGATATAATATTCTATTACAAACACAAATTAATTGCTATCATGATCATTTAATTGTAAATCAAAATCCTCATCATCTTCTTTTTTTGAAGAATTATAATCAAACTCAGGCTCCTCTTCATATCTCTTGCCCTCTTATTTCTCTCCAGATCAAATTTTAACATAGTCATTAGTTAGATCATTCAAAGGTTCATTCTCAACATAATTTTTGTTATAAATTTTAGATATTTTCTTATAAGAGTTGTTGACTTTGCCTTTAAAGAGGAAAATAAGATTATGTATTGATTTTATTTTAATGATGATATATATATATGTGTGTGTGTGTGTATGTATGTAGGTAATGATAATTGTACATTATTCTATGTTTGTCTAAGTATTTAGCATTGCATAATAGTTTATTATTGTTTCATTTTAGGATTCATTTTGTATGTTTTCATTTAGTTTGATCGTCATTGTTGTTCTTTTAGGTTTGATGTTAATTTAGGATAAGAATTGACTATTTTTATATGGTAATAAAGATTGAACAACTTGGAAATTGAGCTAGAGACCAAAGAGGAGAAGAGAAGAGGAAGCTTTCTGGTGCAAGTTTCCAAGATTAAGAAGAAATTTAAGAGTGGAGACTTGCTACTTTTGTTTAATTCAAGACTTTGGCTATTTCTTGGAAAGCTCAAGTCAAGACGGAGTGGGCCCTTGAAGATTCTTCAAGATTTTCCCTATAGAGCTTTGGAGTTATAAAATAATAAGGGAGAAACATTCAAAGTCAATGGGCATCGTTGAAAGTTATATTATGGAGGGACATATCCATAAGAAAGGGATGTTATCTCTTTGCTTTCTTCCACTCTTTCATGAATGTATAAGGAATGGTTTTTGTTGGTAATATTATCTTTGATGTGTTTGTAGGTTGTGAGATCATTGACAATGCATGTTAGGCTTGGAGGAAGGTTTAGAAGTGGAAGAATTATCCCATCCCACGATCGTGAGAATTGGAGTGATTCCCAAGACGGTGGGGATTCTCTCCAGAAAGTTTTTGGAGAGTAATCCCACAATTGTGGGAATGATGGGTATTCCCGTAATTGTGGGAATCCCATTCGAGGGAAAATTTTAAATTTCCCTCCCCCTCTTCTTCTTTCATTCACTCTTAAAATTTTTTCACCTTCTCTCTCTAACTTACGAAAACTCTCCTCCCACTCTCTAAAAGATTCTTGGTATTTTTTTCATCTCTTTTCATTAATCTTACAATCCTTTACTCTTCTTATGCATTAATCATTCAAAAATACAAGGATTTGGGTAAGATTTTTTTTCTCTCTCTCTAAAACACAAATTCACCCTCTTTTTCTTCTTTTTGCAAGTTTTCTTCTTCTAATGGCACCAACGAAGATGGTAGCTCGAAAGCCATTCATGAACTATGTCTTCAAGTTTCTGATGAAGGTAAGCCCGATTTAGCGGCAGCTTTTCGTATCCCATTTTTCATTTATTTAGGGAAAGAAGGTACACGTTTCCGTGACCTTAGAGATAAAGAATTAGTTACTCCTCAATACTTTTATTTTGATTTGTTAGAAACCATAGGAGTCAGGCAAAAAAATGAGCAACTAGATGTGAACATGGGTTAGAATAGGTTCATTCGGCGTGAAGTGCCTATTTACCCTACAATGATTATAGAATTTTTCACTACAGTATGTTATAACCCTAAAATGGATGTATTATGGTTTAGGTTAGCTGGCGGTGTTTATAAACTTGATTATCATGTCATGCGTGAAATTTTCAATTTGTCAAATACAAAAATTCTAGATGATCATGCTGACTTTGATGTTGATAAAGACTAGAAAACTCTAACAGGTGAAACAAATTTTGATTCTCGCAATACACCATACTCTTGAATCCGTAGTGTCGAGCATTTACTTTTGCATAAATTTATGTGCTTAACTGTGTTTAATAAAACTGAAAGTAACAAATTCTCGACCAAATAACTTTTCTTTTTTGTGGTGCATAGATTGAAAAATAAAAATCAATACGCCTTATAGGATTTTTTGATCGATAGTGAGTGTTGTGAATAAGAAGAACTCTTATTTTGGCATGTCTTATATTGCTTTTGCTTTGGGTTTGTTTTATAACTTTAATGTGGAAAATGTGTGTACAACTCAATACAATGTGTTTGACATATCTTATTTGAGGCATTAAGAGATTTTGGAGTTCGATTCTATGGCACTCCAAAATATTCAAACGCCTACTGCAGTGCAGAATAGGAGGGGGCAAAGATATAGCTGCTTCCCGACCCTCCACATCCCGAGCAGTCCCAGAGCTAAAAGAAGAAGCAGAGTAGGAGGAACCAACTACACCAGCAGAGGTTGACAGATTTCAACAAATCCTCGACCAGATGGCCTCTAATCAGCAGCAAATGACATCGCAACTCAATGAGCTCGGCACCCAGCGGTAAGTCTACAAGGAGTAGCGGTACTTGAAGAAGAAATTCCTCAAGTTCTTTTAGAGGAATAATTTCGAAGCTCCTTCACCAACACCGTTGCCTCCATCATCTCCATACACTTTTCTTACCCTATACTTTTAAATTATATCAATGTCTTTTGTTTGGTTTGATTTCATTTGTTTGTTTGTGTTCTTTTGTTTGGTTTGATCTCTTTTGTTTAGTTTAATGTCATTTGTTTGGTTTATTTCTTTTATTTGGTTTGATTTCTTTTTTTTAGTTTGATGTCATTTTCCCTTATTTAGTGGTTGACTTGTCATATTGAGGACAATGTAATCTTTAAGTGTGGGGAGGTGACGTTGACTTTCTAAATTGCATTGTTTACATTTGGTTAAATAGGATGCATGTTTAGACATATCATTTTTTTGTGTTAAGCGATGGAACCACACTTGAATCATTTTGATGGATATTGATATGAGATTCTGTCCTGCTAATTGGAATTAGATTAAATGAATTCTTAAACTTGGATTAGGCTACTTGAGTAGAAAGTGAACCATATAGATTTGTGAAAAGTAGTGAGTTACATAAGTTTACTCATAATTTGACATTTGAGTAATGAGGTAGTGTAGAGATGCATAATGAATGTTCATTTGAATCAAAGTGAGGATTGAGCCCATATGACTCCATCCATAGTCATTCTATTTCTTTTTTGAGTTATACTTCCTTAGGTTATTACATTTAGAACTTGCTTTGAATCGGTTTGAGTCTACTAGATGCATGCTTAATAGAGATGATTAAGGCCTTTTTGTGTTAACCCTTGGCTTAAGCAACCTACCTTTTTATTATCCTTTGCTACCCCCGTTGAGCCTTAACTTTTTATTTCTTGAAAATATGCAAAAATTAAAAAAAACCTGAAATCCCATTAACCTACCCATTCTCAAGCTTAGTAGAGTATTAAGTAATGCATTAGTTGGGATCGTTGTGAAAATTTTTACCGAGATGATTTGAGTATTCTTCTGCTTTTGAATCACATTGTATATAGTTGCTATTTTATTCATAAGTTCTTCCATGTATTAAAAAAAAGAAAGAAAAATGAAAAAAATGTTGAAAGGAAAAATAAAAGAAAAGAAAAAGGAAGAACTGTTGAGTAGCATCAATAAGTGCAGAGTATTAGTTACATTTGTATATCTCGGAGTTATATTTTGTTATCCCTTTTTACCCGCTTTTTACTTTACAAATGCTTGTGTTAACCCTTTATCCTCTTTTCCCACCTTAACCCTTACCACATTACAAGCCTAAAAAAGCCCTTTTGATTTATTTATGTATGCAACCATTGTAGAGGAGAATTGGTGTATTAGTAAGCCTATGGTAGTGTAGTTTCCTATAAGAAGTTTGAGCGAAACACTAATCATCAAACACTTGAGAGAAATGAGTGAAACAGTAAGGAAGATTCATTTTGCATCGATATTTACCTTTAAGTGATGGTACCATTTGTTAAGTCTGCTTATGTACACTAATGACAAAGCAGTCATAATATATGTAGTAACTTGATATTTGAGTTGGATAAAATTTGAGAGATTTTATGCTTTGACCTTTGTGAAAATGAAGTGATGGATTTGATTGAGGACAAGAAAATATTTAAGTGTGGGGAAGTTGATATTTGTGAATTAGTCTATGTTTTTATAAGTATTTGGCATGTGTTTTTTGCATAATAGTTTATTATTGTTGCATTTTAGGATTCATTTTGTATGTTTTCATTTAGTTTGATCCTCATTATGTCTTTTATGTTTGATGTCAGTTTAAGGTAAGAAATGATTATTTTTATGTAGGTATGAAGATTGAACAACTTGGAAATTGAGCTAGAGACCAAAGAAGAGAAGAGAAGAGGAAGCTTTCTAGTGCAAGTTCCCACAATTGTGGGAATCATGCCAATTCCCTCGATCGTGGGTTGTTTTATCCGAGAGACTATACGGGGTTCAATTAAACTTTAGGGTTTCTGAACTATAAAACATATAAAACCTCCATAGATAAGAAGGACGTGACACCTCTATAGAGAAGAGACTCCTTGAGTGAAAAATACAAGTTTTGAGTCTTGAGGAAGGTGAAGATTCAAGGATTATCAAAAAAAATTGAGAAAATAGGATATCGTAACAAAATTTCCAGATTGTGGAAAAGAAGAGGAGTTTTCTTATTCAATTTTATGTTATTTTTATCTCTTATAATCTTTGTAAGATGGAATATTTGAGTGTTGGTGATGTTATGGAGACCATGATTGGCTGATTTGTTTTTAGGGATTACTTTTGAACTATTTTGTTAAACTCTTATTTTATTGAATTGAATGAAAGTTGTCTTTGATGATTGTTGCTTATATTTATATCTTGTAATAAATCGAGAGAGTGAGTAAGGTTATTTGTGTTTGTACAACGAGAGTTGACAACCTATAGATTTACAATCATCACGTTAATTGGTTAGTTAGAAGAGAGATCTCGGCTAATTCAATTGATCACCCCTAGGATAGCTTAACAACTAGTTAAATTGCTGGAGTGATTGGGTAGGTTGAGAGATCACTTAATCAACTACATTTAATTTGATTAGGGACAATTAATTATACCTTAAGAGAGGGTAGTTAATGTAATTGGACATCTTAGGTGAGACATAAATTGATTAATAAAATAGGAGGGAGACAAGATAGGGAAAAAGTGATCTCTAGTCATTAAATTCTTGAATTCCAATATTCTACATTTTGGTTTGTCTATTGTTCATTGTTAGTCTTTCAATTTTAATTTAATTTTCCAGATTGTTTCCATTAAAAGATTTTGTTTCTTAAAAAAAAGTGTAATATGAATTAAGTGATGTCTAGCCATCAATTCTTTTGGGATCGATATTTGCTTTCTAACTATAAGTCACGACCTATATACTTGCAGTTTTTGAGCCTAAAACGAGTAGATTGTTTTACAAAATTCACTCTAACATGTACGTACGTGCGTATATGTGTGTGTATGTATGTATGTATGTATGTATGTATGTATGTATGTATGTATGTGTGTATGTAGGTACGTACGTACATATGTATGTATGTATGTAGGTAGGTAGGTAGGTAGGTAGGTAGGTATTTAGGTATGTATGCATGTGTGTGTGCGTGTATGTATGTATGTGTATGTATGTGTGTGTGTCTGTAATGTATATATGTATATATGTATGTATGTAGGTATGTTTGTAGGTATGTAATATATGTATGTATGTATGTATGTTATGTTATGTTATGTCTGTATGTATGTATGTTATGTTATGTTATGTATGTATGTATATATGTATGTACATATGTACATGTTGCTTGATCTATTAAAAGGAGTGAGATGCTTTTCTAATTTGAGGTCATCTATCACCACTTGAGAGTTAGGTAGTAGGACTGGTTGATAAAATCTGCAAGCGCACAGAATCGTTCCTAATACCTACAAATCAAGTATTCCAAGGTTGTCTCCTGCAAGGACTAAGCTACTCACTACAGAAATAATTCTAATTACTTAAACTAAAAGAAAAAGAAATTTAAAAGATGATTAGATTAGTGCAGACAATAAATTGTAAAGACTATAAATAAACAAAGGAAATATGATGATTTAGACTTACAGCTTTGGAGTTCAACAATTTAAAAGATTGATTAATAAATTATAGATTTGATTGAGTGATAGATTATAATAACAATTGCTCAAATTTACTTATATTCTCTCTTAAGACATATAAGAATACCTAACTAGTTGATTACCATCTCTCAATGTGAAACCTAACTAATAAAATTCATAAGAACAAGCAATTATGAGTTATCACACTAGTTCGAGATATCTCTATCTCTAAATCTAATGTGTTTATCTTCCTAGTGTACAAATCACACTTTACCTCTCAGTTTATCATATAATTCCTAAGATTGCATCTATGGTGATCAAGTATAAAAACAATAATGAAGTTCAAGAAAGATAAATAGAACCAAAGAACTTTCATTTAAAACCAATCAATCCATAAAATATAAATAAATTCCCCAAACTAGGCTACATCCCTAACCCTAATAGGGATTTAGTTTAAGAACATGATAAAATCATCCATACAAATACAGAGAATCGACATCAAAGAAAGAGTAGAGAGAAGATTGAAAGAAAACAGAACAAGATTGCTTCCAATGCTTGATTGAATCCTTCGGATCTTCCCCTTTGCCTCTTTTGGGTGCCTTGTTTTCTATGCAGACCTCTCCCTTTGGGTCTTAAAAATAAGTATGTATAGTGTCTTAGGCTTAAAGAAACCTAATTTTTGCTAAATAGGAGAATAAAGATCCTAACAGTGTTGTCAAAGCCCGTTAAATTGATCTTAAGTTTGTTGGGCAGACATTTCGTGTCTTTCGGAGTGAATTTGACCAATAAATGTCTGTTAGGCGGACGTTCTCGAGTTTCTTATCTTTCCATCTTTGCTTATGTTCGTATAGAGGGACATCATGTTTGCTAGGTGGACATACACTGGATATTTGCAAAAACATTCAATTTTAACCCTTTAGACGACAAAATTTCTCCTAGGAGTCTTCATAAAAGTTGTAGAACTCGGACTCCTCTTCGAAAGAGTACTTGAATGATCCAACATCCACATCAAAAGTTATGTCTCTTGCCCCAAAATCTATCCATTTGCACTTATTAAGAAATAAAGTTGAAATGTGTGAGAATTAACCAAATAAAGCTCAAAATTCACATAGAAATAAGTCAAATTAGTTCCAATTCATCCCAAAATCATATATAAATAATTTGACTTATCAAGTTCCTCTAAACTTAAACTATTGCTTGTCCTTAAGCAAAAACAAAAGAAAACTAACTATTAAATTCACAAACAAGTTATTGATTCCAGTTTCATAGGTGTACGGTGACATTTAGGATATTCCACAAACCTTTAAACCACTATATGTCCATAATGGAGGAGATATAGTCTCCTAAGGGTTTACTTAAAATGAACGATACCTACAAACATTTTCTTTTCATCATTTTGCATCTAATCATCATCACAAACCAATCCAATAAGTTGACAACATTATAGATAAGATTTGAAATATAGACATAAGACCACATAATACTTCATAAATTAGACCACAAACTAAGCAATAATAAGACATCATAATGCTTTAATTAATCGAAATCATATGCCATGAATGAAGTCTCTCATAAAGCATTCACTTTCACACACAAGTGTTTAAGGGTGACTCTCAATCATTTTCTAATGCATATCTCTTACCATAAGCTTTGCATCTTATCTACTTCTCCACTACTCCAATCTATGACATATCCATGAATTAAAAAGGTCTTTATTCCTTTGGTTGTAATGGGGCCAAGGGGTAAAGTAGGCTAAGAATGAAAGGATAGGAATTCAAACATCCAATAATTAGTAGAGTAGAACTACAAATATTACAATCATCGTTGACAAATTTTACTGAGAAATTGCCCAACAACCATAGTACTTAGGAAACTCTACTAACTCCATTATCAAAATTTCCATGATTCTTTCACCTTGGAATCTGAAGTGAACGTGCCCAATTTTTCAAAATTACCATTTAGATGACAATATTTCTTTTCTCTTCTTTTTTCTTTTTAAAATTTTTTATAATATGCTCCTTCAATTCCATAGAAAACAGTCCTACACTTCTTCCTTTATATACCTATCAATAAGAATATTGAATGCATAACATTTATAGCTCTACTAACCATCAACCCGAAATTTGTTTTTCTTACTTCAAGATTTTTTGGAATAGTTTACAAAGAAAAATACTCAAATACAATCAATAGGCACAAAGGCTTCACTAGGGGATTGATATATAAAAAGGTTTGGCTATTCGGCTTAAGCTCAATCTTAGTGCCTTTTATCACTTTCATGAAAATGCCATAGTATGATTTTGTAACCTCGTAAAGATGCAATGCAAGTTCTAGAAGTAAACATTCATAGAAGAGAAAATTATATTACTCATAAGAAAATTAGGATTGGGTGCAATCCATTAGGCTCAAAATAGCTCACTCAGTAATGTTTACTCATTCAATAGCATGCTCATTCAATCCATTTAACATTATAACATCCAATTATAACAAGGTATATAATCAATTTAATCATATTATGCATCTTATTAAAGATCAGAGACCAAAAGAATATCTTAACCATAATACAATTAACTTATTAAAATGAATTATAATGATAATTAGAATGCGAAAGATGTATAAGTATGCAAACATGCATGTTGAAAATATACAAGGTTAGTGTAAAACTAAACAAAACAAAGATTAAATTTTTAAATGGAAATTGTAAGATAATTTAATGCAAAATAACCATCAATTTATAACACCTTACAAAATTGTCCTCAATGTCAGGTAAGATAAAAAATATAATGCAAAGAACAGAATAAGGATTAAAGGTAAAGAAACCCCCTGAAATAAGGAACCAAACTTCGAACCTTGCATTCCTATCTCCCATCAAGCTATACATGACAAACTTATTGAGATAGAACAAAATAGCATTGAAGTTATCCTTACAATTTGCCAAATTAAAAGAAACAAAATAGGTTAGATTAAATAAAGTGCGAAGTTAAATGCACGAAATTTAAAATGCAAATGCATCCTTATTATCATATGGTGTCATTATCCCTAAGGATGTGATTGTTCCTTTAAGAAAGCCCTCAATACATCTTCAACTCTGGTTTGTGAAGTCGTGAGATTTCCTACTTAAGCTCAAAGATTGCTAACCTCTGCCTGGACTTCTTGCAAGTTAGCCAAAACCTAATTATCCCCTGGAACTGGATCAACTTTAGATTGTTGTATAATTAGTGTATACAGATTACCCCTATCTCGATGCAGATCGACCCACCTGTTGGGAGCATCTTCTCTATAGTTAAATTCCCTCATTTTATCAGCTTTGATGACATCCATGTTAGTAGTATAAGCCACCTCTTCATCTCTCTTGAGAACCTTGAGTCGACCAAATAGTTGGCTCAATAACACTAGAAACACAAACCTCTTCATCTTAGTCTTATGATTTACCACTTGCCACATAGAAGTCATTATCATCTGGGCAATAGCAGGGCCCTGGAATTGGTCATCTGGGAAAAACATCTTGTCTAAAATGTACAAGTCTTCATTACGAATGTACTTTGAATCACTAGCCTTGGGAATTACATTATGAGCAAGCAGGAATGCCACCAATCTAGGTCCAATATAAAGGAATTGCAATACATAAACATACGCTGGTTTATGAATTGCATAACATCTCTAATCCCAAGTTGAGACATAGCTTTGGATTTATAACATTGATTAAAAATTGTCCATCCACATTTCTCAAAAGATAGAACATGGCCTCTCACTGGTAGCTCTAAATGTCCATTAATTTGATCCTCTGTTATGACCACTGTTTTCCCATTGATGCGAGAAATGAGCATTGGAGGTTGTTCATTGGCAACCTCATTGAGGTTGGCATAAAATTGTTTCACTGCGGCTGGGTAACATGCATCCTTGACATCCAACAGTTTGCTCCAATGAAATTTGTCTAAGTTGGCCCTCACATTGTATGCTTCATCAACACCCTTTTCAACTAAAACTTCAATCATAAATTTTTTTTTCTTTTTGTTGTTAAACCAAATTGCACAGTTCTCACTGATGAATATAGCTTGACCAAAATCAGCTTCCTCTACTTTTGCGATGATATTTTTACCGTTAGCAGCTTTAGAAGATTGGCCAGAAGCGCTACCCTTCCTCACAATTTGCTTAATTTGTGACATTGCATGAGAGCCACACAATTAGTTGCAATCTCAACAACAAGTTCAATCTCAGCCAACAACCAGCAATCTCAACACAAGCTTAATCTCAACCAATAACCAACAATCTCAACACAAGCTCAGTCGTAACATCATAGAACAAAATAGTCTCAATCTCAACAAAATAGTGTCAATCAACCAACAATCGTAGGGAGTAGATAATTTCAAGTGTCAACCCAACAAACTCACAATATGACAAGAATCAAGAGCAAAATCATTATCATACATGAATAAAAAACATTGGAGTTTCACATTAAGCATAAACACATCATGAGTTGCTCTAAAAATCCCCAAATCCCTATATTCTTTAACCTAAAAAATTTCATCCATAATTTTACCCATAATTGTGAAAGAACACTTACCCATGCCAAATCAAAGTGGAGATTGAGTATATTAAACCCGAAACCTCAAAAGGACCTCGAAAATCAATGAACATGAGTGGTGTTGGTAGTATTTTGGCAGAAGAAAGTAAATGAAAAACGATTAAAGAGACTAGGCTTTGGGTAGTTTGGAATGTTATGAGATGGTGCTGTAGAATAGAAACATAAGAAGAAAAAAATGGAAATTTGGGTTGGAATGTGAAGGGCATGAAATTGGGAAGAAGAAAAGTAAGGGGGAGAATGGAGAGAATGCAGGAAAGAATAGAGAAAATGGTTTTCTAAATGTGAGTGACGAACTTCACGTCTGCTAAACAGAAATTTTTTTGGTATCCTGAGCTGCGATGATATGCTGAGTTCGTTTGTCGGACTTAATGTCCATTGATCGGATATTCTCTATGAAGCTATGGCCATCTCATATAGTTCACCTCCTATTTTGTTCCTTCTAATTACTCATAGATACCATAGAACTATATGCATGATGTATGAATGAAAATAGTAAGAAGTATTAAATAAAACAAAGAGACATTACAACTTACCTCCCCCATACTTAACATGGGTTTTACCTTTAGGATCGATTAGTTGTGATTACATTATTCCTCATGCTAATAGGAGGTGTCATTGGGATGTCTCATAAACACTGACCTTATGCAACATAAAGAAAACTAGGATAAGAAGGGATGAAGAAAAATGAAATTGATAAAATAAAAAAAGAGTTAGAAACGCTAGGTTGCCTCCCAACAATCACTAAATTTACTATCCTTAGTTGGACTAGGCCACCTGATATTAATTATGGAATGTGATGGTGGAAATATATCCAACCATCTCTCCCTGAAAATAGTGCTTGAATCGTAGCCCATTGACCATAAAGGGCTTTTGTCTCCACGACTCTATATGGGTATACTTTGGTCACCATGAAAGGTCCAAACCATCTTAACCGCAATTTCCCTAGAAACAATTTTAAACAAGAGTTAAATAGGAAATTTTTTTTATTAGGTTTAAATTCTAGCCAAAGTTGGAAAGCCTTGGTTCTCTCCTTGTATATTTTAGCATTCTCAAAAGCATCTAGGCGGAATTCACCTAGTTCATTCAACTCCATCAATCTCCTCTGTCTAGCCTTTTTGAGATCATAGTTTAACTTCCAGATTTCCTATAACGCCTTGTGCTCTATTTCAACCGTAAGATGGCAAGATTTTCCAAAGACTAACTTGTATGGAGACATGCCTAAGGGAGTCTTGTATACTAGCTTGTACGCCCAAAGAACGTCATCAAGCTTCAATGCCCAATCCTTTCTTGAGGTATTAACAATTTTCTCTAAAATTTGTTTGCTTTCTTTATTAGACACCTCAACTTGCCCACTGGTTTGAGGGTGGTAAGTGGTTCCAAACTTAAAATTGCACCCATATTTTGCCAAAAGAGATTTAAATTGATGATTCTGAAAGTGTACCCCATTGTCACTGATTATACCTCACCCCATTATCACTGATTATAGCTTTAAGAAATCCAAATCTTGAAAATATGTGCTTCTTGACAAATTTGACAACACTAGCTCTAGTGTTGTTTGATAAAGCTGTGGCTTCCACCGATTTTGATATATAATCAACTGCTACAAGGATGTATTCATTACCAAAAGATACTGGAAATGGTCCCATAAAGTCCAGACCCCATACATCAAAAAGTTCATCCTCTAAAATCCTTGACTGAGGCATCTCATGCTTTCTACTGTTGTTTCCTGTTCTTTGACCCCTATCAAATGTCATTAAAAAAGTTTTAGCATCCTTAAAAAGAGTAGGCCAATAAAAGTTAGATTTTAAAACCTTTGCTGCCATTTTGTTAGCACTATGGTGTTTACCATAAGGAGAAGCATGGTAATGATATAGTACGGACCGTATCTCCTCATCAAGTATACATCTACTAATTTTTCCATCAACACACCTTCTAAAGAGTAACGGGTCTTCCCAAAAGTAATTCCTCACCTCAGATAAAAATTTCCTTCTCTTATGGTATAAATAATCACTAGGAATAATGTTAGACACCAGAAAGTTAACATGGTCAGCAAACCAAGGAACACTTTCCTTAATAGAGCACAAATTCTCATAAGGAAAGACATCATTAATTAGTTTAGCTTCCACTTTATCACCTTGCTTAAGTCATGAAAGATGATCAACCACTAAATTTTTGGATCCTTTCTTATCCCTAATTTCCAAGTTGAATTCTTGTAGGAGTAAAATCTATCTGATCAACCTTGGTTTGGCATCTTTTTTTGTAAGTAGATATTTTAAGGCAGAATGGTCAGTGTAAACAATGAATTTGAGCCCAACAAGATAAGATCTAAACTTATCAAATTTAAAAACTACTGCTAGCAATTCTCTCTCTAATAGCATAAATAATTTAAGCATTATTAAGAACTTTGCTAGCATAATAAATAACATGCAATTTCTTATCCTGTTTTTGTCTTAAGACATCCCTAAGTGCATAATCACTAGCATTACACATCAGCTTAAGAGGGAGATTCCAATTCTTTGCGGCCATTGTAGGAGCTAAGGTAGGTTCATTTTTCAAACTGTTGAAAGCATTAAGACATTCATCAGTAAATTCAAAAGGGACTTCCTTTTGCAACAAAGCACATAAAGGATTAGAAATCTTAGAAAAATCTTTAATAAATATACAATAGAACCCTGCATTCCCAAGAAAACTCCTTATTATTCCAATCGAATTGGGGGGTGGTAATTTATTGATGACTTTGATTTTCATTGGATCCACCTCTATTCCATTATTTGAAAATTTGTGGCCTAGGACAATCCCTTTTTGTACCATAAAATGGCACTTCTCCTAATTTAGCACAAGATTGGTTTCTTCACATCTATATAACCTGATCTAGATTGAACAAACACGCAAAGAAGAACCAAAAATAGAAAAGTCATCTATAAATACCTCTATTGTATTCTCTACCATCTCGGAGAATATGGACATCATAGAGTGTTGGAAAGTGGCAAGAGCATTGCATAAACTGAAGGGCATCTTACGATACGCAAATGTACCATAGGGACAAGTGAAGGTGGTCTTCTCCTAATCTTCTGGGGCTATGGGAATTTGGTTATACCCTAAATAACCATCTAAAAAGCAATAATAATCATACCCCACTAATCTTTCTAACATTTGATCAATAAAAGGGAGAGGAAAGTGATCTTTTCTAGTTGCTACATTTAATTTCCTGTAGTTTATACAAACCCTCCACCCTATCACAACCCTAGTGGAAATTAACTCATTACTATCATTAGAGATGACGGTCATGCCACTTTTCTTTGATACCACCTGCATAGGACTTACCCAGGAGCCATCAGATATAGGATAGATAATTCCTGCATCAAGTAACTTAAGTACCTCAGATTGCACAGCTTCCTTAATGTTAGGATTGAGTCTCTACTGATTTTCCACACTAGGTTTGTGGTTTTCCTCCATTAAAATCCTATGAACACAAATAGTAGGGCTAATTCCCTTTATGTCAGTAATATTCCATGCAATAGCCAATTTATGTTCACTTAATACCGTTAATAACTTGTCTTCTTGAGAGGAATTCAAAGAAGAATAAATAATAACAAGATATGTATTTGAATCTCCTAAGAACGCATACCTAAAATAAATTGGAAGTTGTTTTAATTCAAGTTTTGGTATTGGAAGTTGTTTTAATTCAAGTTTTGGTGGGCTTAATATGGAAGGTAACACTTTAGGAGTAGGAGGACCAATTCTTCAATTTTAGGTCTATACCTAAAACCATTACCTCGCAATCTATATGCATAGTCTACTAACTCATCATCCAATTCAGTCTCATCTATTCCTATAGCTAGACATGTCTCTAAAGCTTTATCATACATTAATTTACGAATATATTCAAGTGTAAGAGAATCAATTACATTTATCCTATAGGTGACTTCATAAAAAAAGGGTCCGTTTAAAACTTTAAAAATGTTAAACACCTCTTCCTCATCCCTAACTCTCAAGGTCAGCTTACCATCTAGGACATCAATCAATGGTCCACCAGTGGCTAAGAACGGTCTTACTAAAATTATACGAACCTACATATCGAAATCCTTCTCAAGCACAACAAAGTCAGCTGGAATTATAAGCTTACCAACTTTTACTAGTAATTCCTCATCTATACCAATAAGGTATCGAATTGATCTATCAGCAAGTTGCAATGAAATTGTAGTTGGTTTGAGATAACCAATTCTAAGCCTGTTATAGAGAGACAAAGGAACAAGATTAATACTTGCACCTAAGTCACATAAACATTGAAAAACAATAGAAGCACCAAATTGACAAGGAATAATGAAACTCCTTGGATCCTTTAACTTAGGGGGTAGTTTATTTTGTAAAATAGAACTACACTCCTCAGTAAAGGATACCGTGAAAAATTGTCTAACTTCTTTTTATGTCCTTCAAGAATTTGGTGTAAGTAGGCATCTTAGCAAGTGCTTCAGCAAAAGGGATGTTGATTTGGATCTTCCTAAAAAGGTCAAGGAATTTCTAAAATTTGGAATCATCATGCTTCTTCTTTACCCTTTGAGGGTATGGTATGGGCGGCATAAAGGAAAATTTTGAAATTGGTGAAGACTCTTTCTTTGGTTCGGTTTCTTTAGGCTCTTCTTCTTCATCCAAATTCATAATTTTAGCATCCTTGGTTTCATTTATCTTAGCTTCCTTCTCTTTAGGAACCAAACCTTCTACCACCTTACCACTCCTAAGAAGAATTGCCATACAATCTTGTTTTGGATTCACTTGAGTATTGCTAGGTAGCTTTCTCTTTCCTCTTTCACTTACCTCTTTTACCACTTAAATGATTTACACCTTCAAATTTCTGATGGCAGCTTGGTTAGATTGGATGTTTTACTTTATTCTGTTTATGGTTTGAGAGCTAGCTTGAGCATTTTGATCCATCTTGCTCATAGGTTGAGCAAACAGATCTTCAAGCGCTATCTATTTTTTCTCCCAAAGGGAAGGGAATTGTTGTTGTGCAAAAGATAAAGGATATGAATACTACTGTTTTGGTGGTGCTTGGAACCCAGGTGGTCCTATTGGTTTTACAGCCCCTTGATTTTTCCATGAAAAATTTGGATGAAACTTCTATCCTTCATTGTAGGTGTTTGAGAAAGGATCAAATCTCTAACCTTGTCTAACATTATTTACATAGTTCACCTCTTCCTTTGACATTGTTGCTTCAATGTTCATATAACCAAATATTGTATGCCCAAATCTACCACTAAGAGTGCAAGGATCCTTACCAGACTTATTATCATTCATCAACACATTCAAATTCTTATTTATCTCAGCAACTTAGTAGGCCATGTCAGGTTTAGATCCCACTTCATTAAGAGTAGCAGCTTTGCTCCTATTCACCTTACAATGTGAATTCCTTGCAACTTTTTTTGAAAATATACCATAACTCTTGGGAACATAGGTTACTAATATTCCCACCAGTGTTTAAATCCACCAAAGTTTAATTGTAATTAGTGAGAGCATGATAGAAAAATTGAGTCAAAAAGTATGTATCAAATCTATGATAAGGACACTAATTAAGGAGATGATTTATTAGTTTGAGAGTTTTATGGGATGGGTACCACTTCATCATGAAAGTCTCATTTACTTCTCATTTACTTTGTCCCAAGTATCAAGGGAATCTATCTCCATGTTAAGCAACCAGTTTCTTGCTAATCCCTTCATGCAATAGGAAAAACACCTCAGCCTTAACTCATCTTCAGACAATCCATACAACGGAAGAGTTTGAACGGTAGCGTAGAAATCTCTCACAAAGGCTAGAGCATCTTCACTCGGCATTATATTAAATTGTGACAACATAGATAGATGAATATGCTTCAGCTCGTAATTCCTTGCTACCACACTCAATCGAATGCAAGAAGGGTTGCTAGTAATAAATGGCATTTGATAATCTCTAATTCTCCTTACCGTAGGATTAACAACCACCGATTTATTGTTATTTTGCCTCTAAGTTTCAGCCTGATCTCCTTCATTGAATTGATCGTTCCCCATATCTTATTCCCCATGTAGAATTGGATTTTGATTATTATTTTCTATCTCTCTTCTTCTTTGGGCGTTGTTCCTTCTACAAGTACGTTTAATTTTAGGATTTAACTCAATTAGCTGATCGTTGTTCAAATTTCTTGAATGCCTTAAGTTCAAGCAACTCCTGAAATAAAAAAAGAGAAAAGGGTTTAAAAGTAATTAACAGAAGAAAACTTAAGGCAAATAAATAAAAATAAAAATTAGAATTAATCGTAGCAAATATAAATTAGTCCCCAGAAACGACGCCAAAAACTTGGTCGAAAAAATCTACTAGTGCATAAAATCATTCCTAGTACCTACAAATCATGTAATCCAAGGTCGTCTCCCACAAGGACTCGGCTACTCACAATTGAATTAATTCTAATTACTTGAACTGAAATAACAAGAAATTTAAAAGATGAATGGATTATAGTGGACAATAAATTGTAAAGACTATAAATAAATAAACAAGGTAAATACCTAACTAGTTGATTTCCATCTCTCGATGTGAAACCTAACTAGTCAAATTCATTAAGAACAAGCAATTAAAAGTTATCACACTAGTTCAAGATGTCTCTATCTTTAAATCTAATGTGTTTATCTTCCTAGTGCATAAATCATACTTTACCTCTCAGTTCATCGTATAATTCCTAAGATTGCATCTATGGTGATCAAACATAAAAACAACAATGAAGTTCAAGAAAGATAAATATAACCAAGGAACTTTCATTCAAAACCAATAAATCCCTAAAATATAAATCAATCCCCCAAACTAGGCTACATCTAACCCTAATAGGGATTTAGTTTAAGAACATGATAAAAGAATCCATACAAATATAGATAATCAGCATACAAGAAAGAGTAAAGACAAGATTGAAAGAAAATAGAATAAGATTGCTTCCAATGCTTGATTGAATCCTTGTTGATCTTCCCCTTTGCCTCTTTTAGGTGTCTCTATTTTGAGTGCCTCATTTTCCGTGCAGACCTCTCCCTTTGGGTCTTAAAAAATAAGTATTTATAGTATCTTGGGCTCAAAGAAACCTAATTTTTGCTAAATAGGGGAATAAAAATCGTAACAATGTTCTCAAAGTCTGTTAGGCGGACCTTAAGTCTATTGGGCAGACATTTGGTGTTTTTTGAAGAAAATTTGGCTAGTAATGTTTGTTAGGTGGACTTCATGTCCACTAGGCAGATGTTATCAAATTTTCCAACTTTCCATCTCTGCTCACGTTCGTTTGGAGGGACATCATGTTCGTTGGTCGAACATTACTAGACATCTGCAGAAACATGCGATTTTGACCCTTTAAATGACAAAATCTCTCCTTGGAGTCTCACAGAAGTTGTAGAACTTGGAGTCCTATTCAAAAGCGTACTTGAAGGACCTTAATCCGACATCTACAGAGAAATTTATGTCTCTTGCCCCAAAATCTATCCATTTGCAACTATTAAGCAATAAAGTTGAAATGTGTGAGAATTAACCAAATAAAGCTCAAAATTCAAATAGAGATAAGTCAAATTAGTTCCAATTAATCCTAAAAACATATATAAATAATTTTACTTATCAAGGACACACCTAAGACTGCTTTTGGATCTTAATATAGATATTACGATTTTTTAGTAGTACCTTTTAATTTTGCTAATGTAGTTACAAAGTTTTTCTTATAAATATGGTTTTAAAGGTATTTTAGATAAATTTGTCATTATTTTCATTATTGATATACTGGTATATTCTAAAAGTAAGAACATATTAAGCATTTAAAAAAAGTTCTCTAGACCTTTAAAGAATACAATTTATATGCTAAGTTTTCTAAGTTTAAGTTTTGGCTAGATTAAGTTAACTTTCTTAGTCATATAGTATTTAAAAATGAGGTCATTATTGATCTATAGAAGATTGAGATAGTTAAATAATGACCTAGTCCTACCTTAATGACAAAGATAACAGGTGTCTTAGGAAAGATAAGGTATTACAAGAGACTTATTTAGAAAATTTCAATTATTATTACATAATTAATTAGGCTTAAGCATAAAAAATGTCAAATTTAATTAGAGTGATTTATATGAAGAAAGCTTTTGGAGGTTGAAATAAAGCCTTATTATTGTGACAAATTTATCCCTTCCTTCTAAAGATGAGTATTTTGTACTATATTTTGATGCTTCTTGAGTTGTTTAAGGTATGTTTTGACACAAAATGATAAAACATTACCTATTTATTAAGGTAACTTAAGTGATAGAAAGTGAACTATCTTGCTCGTGACCTTGAGATAGCAGTCATAAGCAAGATGTCAAATTAAAGCAAAATCTTCAGAAAATTTATTTGTGAACAGTGAAGTATTACATGATTATGAAGCAATACAGTACAATTTATTGGTAAGGTACATCTAAGTATCAAAATAAGGGGGCCGTTGGCTCGCACAGAAGAATGGTAATAGGAATGAGAATTAATATAGTGAGGAATGAGAATGGATATTATCATTAGAATTTTGATGGTTGGTTAAGAGAAAGGAATGATTACCATTGCCATTGATAGAGGTTGGTTAGTAAAAAATGTTGAGAAATAAAAATTTATTATATTTTAATTAATTATATTGTAATTAATCAATTATAATATATTGATTAACTAAAATGTTGTAATTAATTTTCATTAATTATATTGTAACTAACTAACTAATTAATTATATTGTAATTAATAAATTAATTACAATATTTTAATTAATGAATGAATTATATTTTAATTAATAAATTAATTACAATATTTTAATTAATGAATGAATTATATTTTAATTAATTATATTGTAGTTAATTAATTATTAATAATATTTTAAATAATTATATTGTAATTAATTAATTAATTACAATATTTTAATTAATGAGTAATTATATTTTAATTAATTAATATTTAATTAATGAGTAATTATATTTTAATTAATTAATATTTAATTAATGAGTAATTATATTTTAATTAATTAATATTTAATTAATGAATAATTAATATTTAATTAATGAATAATTATATTTTAATTAATTAATATTTAATTAATGAATAATTATATTTTAATTAATGAATACTTATATTTTAATTAATTAATTAGAATATTTTAATTAATGAATGAATTATTTTTTAATTATTTATATTGTAGTTAATTAATTATTAATAATATTTTAATTAATTATATTGTAATTAATTAATTAATTATAATATTTTAATTAACGAATAATTGTATTTTAATTAATTAGTTACAATATTTTAATTAATGAATGAATTATATTTTAGTTAATTATATTGTAGTTAATTAATTATTAATAATATTTTAATTAATTATAATGTAATTAATTAACTCATTCCTCTAAAACAGTGATACTCATTCCTCTAGATAATTATATTGTAGTTAATTAATTATTAATAATATTTTAATTAATTGTAATGTAATTAATTAACTCATTCCTCTAAAACAATGATACTCATTCCTCTAGATTAAGAGAAGAATGGAGTATTACCCAAAAGTGGCCAATCAAAATAATAACCCTATAATCATATTCCCTTACCAAATTGAATCATTCATTTCATACCCTATACCCACTAAACAAGCACACCCTAAGATTTGGCAATATTATCTCTGTGGAGTTAGTGCAAAAGTATATATTGATTATAAGAGTTTTTAAATGTACTCTATATAGAATTAGTTGAATAATTATCCAAATCAAATATCAATTTGCAGTAAAGAAAGTGTAATGCATTACAAAAATATCAATATATCGAATTTTTACCTTAATTGATGATTAAACGAGTACCTCAACTCAGTAAAAAACAAAAACCGATGACTACTCATACAATCAAACCAAAAAGAAAATACAATCAAAGCAGTGCACAAAACCCAATAAAAAATCATATTAAAAGTTATATGAATCTCAAATGAAATATTTATATGAATATAAAATTTTATCATATTAAAAATTAAAAGTTAAATGGTAAAATCCATTAAAATTAAATGTTAAGATCATAATTTATCTCTTTATAATATAATTTATTTTTATCTATAATTTATGTTAAAAAAAAATAATCTTCAATAAATTAGAAATAAGTTTGTTAAAATATAAATAATTTTCTGCTAGCTATATTTCCCACTTTTAGATTTATGATATATTTTTGGGTAATATGATTACTATGGTCCTAGTATTGTTTCATTCACCCACTTGAATTAGAACAAGAAAGTATTTACTAAAAGGAAAAAAAAAGTTTAGTGACCATTATTTAATAATTATTAGTAATTATTATTATTATGATAAAAACATTTCTAGTTTAATAAAGATTGGTACATAACTATAAACTACCACATGTAACATTTCATAAGAATTTATATTGCATGCGTGTATGAACAAAACCAGAATCAAAATTTACTTTGTTCAACTACATAGCAGAAAATAATACCCAAATCAAATCCTTTGTAATGCTAATGCTTCCTTCTAAATTTCTTCAAAAATCAACATCACTGATACATACTTAATGTGAAGAGCACAAATTGTGACATCCTATTGCCTACGGGAAAGTTAGAATAGTAAATAGGAGTGTTCAGTGAGATGCAAGAGGTGCATTTTTATGTTCATGCATAAAATGGTATGTGCATTTTTATGTTCATGCATAAAATGGTATACACATACACATGAATAGTGATATTTGTTTCGCACATGAAATTAATTGTACATGCATTCATGAATAATTCCAGGTATAACTGGATCGAATTGTGATTCTTGGAAAAATGTGAATTTTAGAGAATTATGAATGTTTCTATAATGAAAATACTATTGATTAGTAGAATTGCAAGATTTATGAATTTTGGTGAACTTAGGATTTATTTTGTAACTGATAAAGTATTATGGAAAATAGGAAAAAGAAAAGAAGAAATCAAATGACGATTTGGAAATGGTTGGAATGTAAAGATGAGAGTTAGAGGGAGTTAGTTCAAAAGAAACTAAGTCAAAACTTAGACCTTAGGAAGATGACAAGTGTAAAGTTGCTTTTATTATGTGTCAGAAGTTTGAGTAATTTGAGAGTTCAAAAGGGGTTGGTACTTTTCCTTAGTTCTTTCCTTATTATCATCGTCTCCAAATTTCTTTCCATACACAAAGTCTTCCATCAAACTCCTTCTGAGAGTTAACTCTAATTCTTCATATCCCTTACCATTTCCTTTACTCCTAAAGTGTTTCTTTTGCCTTAAGAAAGACCAGAAGTTGATTTGTGTTCACAGAGGAGTAGGTGATTTTGCATGAAATTAAGGCTTTGGGAATAGTTGAAGATCTTAGAGTTTTTCAACAAGAAGGTAGTGAATAAATTCTTTAGAATTATAGATTTTGAAACAAAGTTGATGAGTTACGGTCATCTGCATGAACATGGCATTTTCATAAAAATTGTATTCTTGAACATTGTGATAAGGGGATGAAATTTTGGGGATATGGTGTTATTTGGGTTTTGATGGATTATTAACGATCAGGTGTTGTAGAAATGATTCTTGGAGTTGATATAGCAATGAAATGATGTATAGGATAAGTGTATAGAGTTAGATATGGAAAGGTGACATGCTCTGTTTCTTCTTTAAGCATGTGTGAATACTTAGGTGTTTATATGAGAGTTGATGAAGACTTAGAGATGTCCAGGAGCATAGACGTTTCGTCTGTAAACACGTAGCGTTTGTATTTTATCGTCTGTGATTGACTTTCTTCGTCTATGTTGACCACGTATCGTCTGTATTCTATATCTATGTTTTATCGTCTGTGGTTGACTATTTTATCGTCTATGTTGACCACTTAGCGTCTATGTTTTATAGTCTGTGGTTAACCTTCTTCGTCTGTGTCGACCACATATTGCCTGTCTTTCTTCACTTCGTCTGTCTTTCATTTTTGCTTTGTCTGCTTTTTGGAATCGTCTGCTCTCTGCTTCGTCTATCTTTTGGCACTGCGTCTGTCTTTTGACGCTTTATCTGTGTTTGACCTCTCATCGTTTGCCTTTTTCTTCCGTCTATGTTTTGCTTCCGTCTGTGTTTTGAATTTCGTCTGCCTTTAGACACTTCATCTATCTTTTAGCGTATCATCTGTCTTTTGCTTCCATTTGTGTTTCACGTCATTTACCTTTTGAAACTTTCGTCTGCCTTTCCATATCGTCTGTGTTTGTCATTTTGTCTACTTTCTGCTTATATGACCAAATAATATCAATTGCACTCTCTGGTTTAACGTGAATAGTAGACTCAAAAGTCAGAGTCTAGAGGAAAATCTGAAATGGCTCATTAGGTTATGAAATTTGATTCAAATGGTTTGTTGAGGATTAAACCCTATGAACAATTCTAGTTAAGTGAGTTTCGATGTTTGATTGTTGTTTATGATAACCTTGATGGAAGGATACCCGGGATTGTCATAAACATGCATTGTACATAATTCATTCCATATATGTGCATTAATGAGCATGCATAATTGTACAAATTGTGATATATGTGTGTATTATTTTGTTATAGAGGAACAATTGAAACGTCAATTTCTAGACGTTGCCAGCACTTCTAGGCATTAGCTTCGGGAGCAACTTGTGAGTAACCAATATGGTTTCTCTCAATTTTTGTTTGCTTAAATTATGTTGTGCATGATAAATGAATGTGAAATGGATGTGTTTGATTGTGGATTCCGGACAGAAGGTTCGATGAAAATGAATGAGGATTGAGATATTAAAGTGCTACTTGTATGTGAATGTGAAGACCTACGTGTTGTATAATATGATTGATTGGGTTATATGCATTCCAAGCATGAATGCATAATTAGATAATGGAAGTTGTGACTAAAGTAGCCAACGATTAGAGCTTAAAGCTCAATGAGTAAAAATGAGCCTCGAGCTCACCAGTGTTTCAGAGCCTCAGGCTCAATGTATAATGAGCCCCATATCCTCATCGGATAAGGGACAGTTATTAATGAGCCAGGTATCCAAAATGGATATGGGACAGTTCAGGCACTCGGTCACAACAACGTAATAATTGGAAAAAGGGTCTTACGATCATTTCATATGCATTTGGTTATATATGTTTGATTGATTGAAATGCATAATTCGTCTATGCTTAAGTGGAAGTGTGAAATGTGATTATATGTTATGTGAAATGATGTGTTGCATGAATTGAGTGAACCGTCAATGATGGTTACCTCATTGAGTTCGTAAAACTCACCAAAATTGCAACGCTGTCTTTTCAATACCGAGAGACGACTTTAGCTACTGAGAGGCTCTACCGTCGTGTAGTTTGTGTTTTGGCGAAAGGATTCATGGCTTAAAGGTCGGTTAGCTGGGACTTTTGGATGGATTAGATAGATTTGTATATTTTCCTCATTTATGTATTATTATCGTATTAGGTTTTGATCATGTACATATAGTAAGTGTTAAAAGATACAATGTAAACCTTCGGTTTTGTGAAATGAAATGAGGAAAAATGTTGGGTTTTAAAATATTGTGACTTTTCACATGATTCTTTTAGTGAGAAATGATATGATGCCTTGCGAAGTTAATATAGTGATTGAACGTAGCTCACCCTTATCGTAGAGTATGTACCAGAATGACCTCCGGGCGTCCCAGTGTGTACCCTGTGGTAAGGGGGTGTTGCACAAATCATCACTCGTTTTTCTATGGTTGTGTTCTAATGGGCTTTAGCAATGTCTCTTATCTATGTCTCACAAATTCATTTTCACCATGTGTCAAATTATGGATTAGACAAGATAATTTCCTCTAAAATGTTATATTGACCTTAAATGAGTATAGTATTGCTCACATAATAGTATCCATAAAAAAAAAAAATAAGTATGGGACAACCTTGTGAAGACCTTTGGTAGGGAATTAAGAATAAGGATCTATGCACTATATCCAAATCTTGCTAACACAATAAAAGACTCCAAATCAATAATAAGTTACTAATAATTAAGAGAAATTCAAACCATTGCAGATGAACTTGCTCTAGTTGGATCACCTTTTGGAGATGGTGAGATGGTAATTGAATTAAAAAGATTTAAAATCATCAAGCAGTAGGGCATCATATAAAAAATAGAAGAATAGATCTTTTGATTCAGTAGAATAACAATCTAATTGGGGAAATTCGAAGACCAAATAAACACCAATCGTTAATTTGTTTTAATGACTTCAAAAGCAATTGGTCCCATTTGATTTTTAAACCATTTGGAAATATAATACGGGGTTTAGCATAAATATAGTAGAGTTTTCCCCCACTTTGTTTCTAATCAATAGACATAAACACACATTCCAAAAGATTTTTCATACAAAAGCCTATAACATCCATAAAATGACATGATATCTTCATGCAAGAATTTCCCTTTTTTGGTTCTTAAGCTCTCTTTATTTACTGCTTCCTATGTAAACCGCTGTTAAAATAGGTACTATTAACATAAGATTCTACTAAATGGAAGAGGAAAGGTATGATGAGTTCAATAGTAGGCGAAACAAAGGAACTTTGACAAATTTGCCAACTGCAAAAAAGTATATTGTTAATAAAACTAATTTACCACATCAATTCTAAGCAAAAGGTAAAGATTGTATATAATAGAAATTATGATCAAACCAGTACGTCAACCTAGTAAAAAACAAAATCAATGATTACCCATACAATTAAACCAGAAACAAAAACAATGATTAAACGAAAATGGACCACTTACCTCAATCAATCATTAAACAAAGATGACGATGATTAGCACATGATGGAAGAAGATGGACACAGAGAAGGGCAAACAGAGAGGAAACCAAAGCACGCACGATGGAAGATGAAGAATCACAGACGGTGATGCGATAGGGAACCAGCGACGAAGACAGAGGAGAAAATGAAGAAAAGAGAGAGGAGAAAATGAGGATGGATGAATAGTGGTGGGTGGGATTCATGGGTAGGCAACCAAACGATGTCGTTTTTGTTTTATTAAAAATGTTGAAGCTGAAGCTAACGATGGCGGTTAGGTTTAAATTTTACCAATAGAATCTAGTTCTGTATGCACACCTCGATGCTTATTTATGCCGCCAAGCTTTTCTACCTTATTTACCGACGGATATCATTCTTTCGTCACTATATCCCATCGAAAAAATTGCCAGGATAATTTCCATCCACCTTTATTGACCAACATTTTACCCGTCGCAAAATGCAATTTTTCGACAATGTTACCAATAAAAATTGATTTTTCGTCGCTAATTGACTACGGTATTTTTACCATCGATAATTTTTTGTCAGTAATTTGTAATTTTCTTGTAGTGCAAGAAATGAATTAGTGAATACAAGGAAGAAGGATCAACAAGCCCTCACCATCATCCACCAATGTTTGGATGATTCAATGTTTATAAAAGTGGCTGATGTAACTACCTCAAAAGAAGTTTGAGAGATGTTGAAGAAGCTTTGCCAAGGGGTAGAGAAGGTAATGAAAGTAAGGCTTCAATCTTTAAGGACATATTGTGAAGCAATGAAGATGAAGGAATTTGAATCAATTTCGGATTATTTCTCGAGGGTCAATTAAATGAAGAGATATGAAGAGATGCTAGAGGATGTTCATGTGATGGAAAAGATCCTTCGAAGTCTCATTAAAAAATTCGACTATGTGGTGTGCTCTATTGAAGAAATGAAAAGTTTGGAGATTACTATTAAACAACTAAAAGGATCTTTGTAAGCCTATGAAGATAAGATTAATAGAAGAGAAGGAGAAACATTCACTACAAGAAAATTGAAGAATAGCGGCGGAATTTTTCCGACGGAAAATATTCCGTCGCTATTTACCGACGGATACACTATTTCTGTCGGTAACTCGGTAGGTTTAGCGACGGAAAAAGAGCATCCGTTGGTATAGATGGAGAGAAAATTTTCAAGCAATATTTGCGACGGAATATAGTGACGACAGTGCCATTACCGTCGGTAAATATGCGCAAAAGGTTCGCGTAATTTTTTGGCTACGGATAAAAACCGACGGAACAGTTACGATCGATATATATACCAATCGACCTGTCGAAACCATAGGTAAATAGAAATCAAAGTTACCGACGGAAGAAATATTCCGTCGGTGACATATTGATTGATATCATTTACCGACGGTAACGTTTTGTCCGTCGGTATATATGAGATTGTATTACCGATGGACATAAGATTACCGTCGGTGAATTGGAAAATCTGAAAGACGAAACCTGTATTACCGACGGACATAAGTCTACCATTAGGAAATATGAGCCAAACCAACCAGTATTATCGACGAAATAAGCTACTTTGTCGGCAAATTGGTAAGTCTGAAATAAAAACGGCCTAGATTACCGATAGACATAGGCGTTCCGTCGGTGAATTGGTAACCCTATCGCCGACGGTGCTCTTCATTCTGACGGTAAACGTCGAGTCAGCAGTGGAGATTCTTCTAGAATATATACTTTACCGACGGAATTGGAGGATCATCGGTATTTGAGTTATGACCGCCTATTTATCCTGCCCATTTACCGACGGATTGGAGTGTTTTGTTGGTAACTATCAGCAGCGTCGTCGTCGTGTTAATGGGGAACCCTACTTTACCAACGAAACACACCATTCCGTCGGTAAATGATCGCCTTGATAACCCGCGCCGACCCCCCCTCCTCCTCCGCCTCTCATTTCTCTTCTCTTCTCCATAGTTTCACTTTGGTTCTCTTGAAGTTTCTGACCCCTTTTCTGTAATTATCTTACATATCGTGCGTTGTTTGAGGTAAACTTTGTTATTATTCTGTTATTTCTATAAGAAAAGCATGCTTTTATTATTAAATGTGAATGCT
>JAOSBN010132111.1:0-28726 GCA_027563595.1 Erythroxylum suave
TGAGCCTTGTGTTTATAAAAGAATACAAGAAGGTAAGGTTACTTTCCTAATCCTGTATGTTGATGACATTTTGCTCAATGGGAATGATGTGGGAATGTTATCTACCGTTAAGAGATGGCTGAATGAATAGTTTTTAATGAAGGATTTGTGAGAGGCTAACTATGTTCCACGGATCAAACTAACAAGGGATTGTAAGAATAGATAGATAGCCTTCTCTCAATTAACCTACATTGAGAATATGCCCAATAAGTTTGCCATGTAAGATTCTAATAGGGGTTTCACACCAACTAGACATGGAATCAAACTTTTAAAGGAACAAGCACGTAAAATCCAAGAGGATGTTGAATGCATGTGTAACATTCCATATGCTTTGGCAGTTGGAAGTTTGATGTATGGAATGCTTTACACTAGACCAGATATCTATTATACAGTGGGACTAGTAAGCAGATTTCAGTCCAATCCAGGAATGGAACATTGGATTGCAGTTAAGTGTATACTTAAATATCTTCTTAAGACGAATAACTTAATGCTTGTTTACTCTAGAAGTAATCTTATTCCGATAGGATATACATATTCTGATTTCCAATCAGATGTTGATTTAAGGAAATCAACTTCTGGTTCTATATTTACTTTAGGAGGTGGAGCCATAGTCTGGAGGAGTGTTAGGCAATCTTGTATTGTTGATTCAACTATGGAGGCTGAGTATGCAGCTGCTTGTGAAGTAGCAAAGGAAGCAGTCTAGCTTCGGAAGTTCCGAAATGATTTGAGGTAGTTTTAGAGGCAAAAAAAGTCATTACACTTTCTTGTGATAATAGTGGGACAGTGGCTAATTCTAAAGAACCTCAGAATCACAAAGTTTCCAAACATATTGAGCGAAAGTAACATCTCATAAGGGAGATAATACAATGTGGAGAGGTGGATGTAGTAAAGATTCTTATGGAGCAAAACCTTGCTGATTTGTTTACGAAAACGCTATCTCAAAAGAGTTTTGAGGGTCTCCTAGTAGGGATGGGAATGAGGGATATGTCAAACTTGCTTTAGGGCAAGTAGGAGATTGTTGGAGTTATGTAAATATAGTGCCCTAGAAAGCAAGTGTATTTACATATACCTTAATCTTTTTCAGTTATAGTTTTGTAATTGAAATATTTATTATCAATAAAATAAAAGAGTTTGGTTTTAATGAGCATTGTATATATCTAGTCATAAGGTACCAAGATTCTTTTGTAATCAATATACATATAAATAGAGATGTATGGGAAGCATGTATATTATTAGAATCTAAATTAATGGATTCACAGTTGAATAATAAGATGGTTGCTTGATTATGGTTTAGACTGTAGTGTTGCGATTTATCTTCGTATAACTATAGGAGTTTACTTCAAGGGAATGATGAGTTTCATATCAAGATAGTAGTTTACTATAGATAATGGCATTATTAAATGAATCTGGAATCAAAAATGATTTCAAGAATAAAGTGGGCCATTACTTTAATCTTAAAACATACAACTTAAGTATTTGCTTATTATGAACCACAATCTTGATAAGTGGTGAACACGTATATGTTTCATTATAATTCTTGATATGATTAGAATGGATTTTTATAGAGCATTAATCCAGTGTCTGCATGTTGGAATTATTAATTGAAAAATGTATCAGGGAACATTCACTCAAATAAAGAGTTTATAGTGATATCATAACTTCTAGATGTTTTAAGGAGATTTGGTGATTAAACTAGCGCCGGTAGTTTGACGGACTAGCAACCCATCAAGTCTTAACAACGAGATGAGATCTTGTGAGTTAATCACCATATAAAGTAAAACGGGAGTTCTAGAAGGAAAAACCAACATAAGGCAAAACAGTAATTTTACCCTTTTTTGTGCAGATGGCTATAATAAGGTTATAAATAGGGTTTGCAATTGGATATAAAATATGCATTCTCATAATATTTAATATTTAAAGAGTTCAACTAATTGTCTTTAGTGGAATGACATTTAGTTAATGAGCTGGTTTTCCCTTTATCGGAAACTTGAAGGTAGAGCTCGTAGACCCGTTGCTTGACCCCTACTCATCCTTGGTGGAGCCATTGTGAGAAGAAAATTGAAAAAAATGAAAGATACAAAATGAAATTCATATTTTAGAGAGAGAAAATAAAATCCCACCTAAATCCTTGTGTTTTTGAAAGATTGATGTATGAAAAGAGTGAAGGAATGCAAGATTAATGAAAAGGGATGAAGAAAATACAAGAATCTAAATGAAAAATGAAGGGTTTTAGAGAGGTGGAAGAGAGAAAATCGTGGGCTAGAGAGATTAGTAAGTGAAATTTTGAAAGTGGGTGAGAGAAGAGAGAGGGATGGCACTTACGTTTCCTTTCCAGATGAGATTCTCACACGCATGGGAATCCCTACAATTCCCACGAGCGAGGGAATCACCAAAATTACCACCAGCATGGGATTTGTCTCTAGAAACTTTTTGGAGAGATTTCCCACATTCGTGGGAATCTCTTCAATTACCACGAACGTGGGAATTGGTGATCCTCATAACTTCAAACCTTCTTGCAAGTTTATGTGTACTTACCATGATCCCAAAACCTACAAACACATCAAGATAATATCATCAACAAGAAATTTGAAAAGAGAACAAATTGAGATCTAAACAAAATGAACATAAATATCAATCAAATTCAATTCAAACATGATCATAACTAAAGAATTCAAATGAAACATTAATCAAACGAAACAAACAAAGGCTAGTTGACTCTTATGGGTTGCCTCCCATACAGCGCCTCTCTTACTGTCGATAGCTTGACTCTCCTTCTTACTCCTAGTGGTTCAAATGACTGGAATGATAGCGATGCATAAACTGATCTCATACTTTGTATACAGGCTACCTTATTCCGGACTTCACCTTCCTTACCGTTTTCCTTTCTTCGTTTTCTCCCACATGTTCGTTTCTTCTTGAACGCATTCTTGGGATACTCAATGTTTTCCCATCCTCCTTGAAGTTTGGGTCCCTTGATGTCTGTCGAGGGTAGGGTGGGATGACAATTCTTCCTCGACACTGTGAATGTTAACTAATCCTTTCCTACTCTCAGTATTAACTCACCTCCGTTGACATCAATAATCGCATGAGTTGTAGCCAGAAACAGTCACCCAAGAACCATCGAGGTTCCCTATCTTTGCTAATATCAAATATATAAAAATCACTGGGGAAGGTAAACTTACCGATATGTAGTTGCACATTCTTGATAATCCCCTTCGGTAGATGCACTATTCTGTCAGTCATTTCACTAGTGTCTTAGTCAGCTCTGGCTCTTTTAGACCTAACTTATGACTGAATGAGTATGGAATCGTGTTAATACCTGCTCCTAAATCTACAAATGCTCAGTCCATCTTATCTCTATTTATACTGCATAGAATGAAAAAGTCCCCTGGATTTTCTTTTTTTTTTTATGCTACATGTGGACTGTTTTCTGATATATGCTTGTTAATCTCTTCCTTCTGATATTCCTTTAACATGAGCTTTGTCTGGAGTTGATTTGTTGTGCCTATCATCTTATATAACTCCCTCCCTTTGAATTCCTAGCTACTCCATTTGAAGATGGTTTTCACTAAGCAAAAATTTGATTTAGAAGTCCGAGCTGAAGTTCCTTAATTGACTTGTTCACTGATCCACTCGGAAAGACTTCAAACACTGTTTATCCTTCCTACTTGTTTCCATCTTTCTCCCCACATTCACTTTCTTTTTTCTCTATCCGAGTGATGGCCATGATTCTTTTCTTCGGATTCACCTCAGTGTTGCTTGGTAGACTACCTACATTTCGTGAAGAAAAAACATTAGCTAGTTGGCGTACCTGAACTTCCAAATTGAGGATGGATGATGCCTGATTCTTGAAAATATGGTCGAATTTTGCTTCCATCCATTTCTGATTTTCCTCCTGGCTTGCATCCATCCCCTTATGATTCTCTTCTTCCGCTAACAATTTGGACCTCAAGACTTCCATCATCTTATCCATTTTTCTCTCTAATGTTTCGATTCGATCTTGCTGGAATCCTGGCGGTCCTTATGGTCTTTGCTACCCACCTGCATTATTATTGCTCTAAGAAAAGCTCAGGTAGTTTTTTCAACCTGGATTATATGTATTCGAATATGGGTTATTACCTCACTACAGCTGGCCTAAGTAGCTTACCCATTCGGTCTTGTCAGTTCCCAATAGAAAACATTCTGCTGAACTGTGGTTGTTCTCACCACACAACTCACATTGTGATTGTATTGCATTAACTGCTAAGGTAGATGCTCCTTGCATGTTGTTTAGCTTCTTTGTGAAAGTTGTGATTAAGCTTGCAAGGCAGTAACTGAGTCAATAGGTATCATATCTTTTTATTCCTTCTGTCCTTACCTACTTCTCTCGCTCAACCATATATAGTTGTTGCTTGACAACTCCTCTGATAAATCATGTTTTGCTTCCACCGTCTTCCATATTAGTGAACCTCTAGTTGTTGCATCAATTATGCCCCTTGTACCTGGATTCACTCCATTGTAGAATATCTGGAGAAGAAATTCCTTTAAGAGATTATAATGTTGATGGCTCCTCTGAAGTTCTTTAAATCTCTCCCAAGCTTCATAGAGAGGTTCTCTGTCGCTCTGTTGGAAATTTATTGTCTCCTTAATAATCCTCATCATCTTTGTTAATGGAAAATACCTGGCGAGGAATGCTTGGGTGAGCTGCTCCCAAGTCGTGATCTAGCCTGGATTCAAAGAATTATACCACGCTTTAACCCAATCCTTCAACATGAATGAAAATAGTCTCAACTTCACTACTTCATCAGACATTCTGTTGAATCTAAATGTGTTGCAGATCTCCAAGAAACTTGCAATGTGGGCATTCAGATCCTCGTTGGATAGCCTATAGAACTGCACACTGTTTTGTACAAAATTGAGTAGTGCCAGCTTTATCTCAAAATTATTCTCCTGAACTACCAACCTCGCCACTCCTTGAGGACTAAATCCTGGCCTCATGAAATCCATCAGTGTTCACTCTGGTCCTCCTTACTCTCCTTCTTTATCCATATCTTGATTTGAAAAATTTAGATGCTTTGCCTTTCTTATTTCTCTTTCGTGCTTCTTAATGTCAGGAAATTCTTCTTCTTTAGCTTCCTTCGTTCTTTGTGTGCTTTTTGTGTTCATGCACCTGCAAATACACAAGGAAAACTATCAAAAACTCTTAAATCAAAGTAATCTAAATTAAACATGATGCTTAACAATAAATCCCTAACGACGATGCCAAAAAATTGTTGATGGTAAAGCCTATCTATTTGTTTTACACTTAAAAACCTCAAGTAAACGGGTCGTGACTTGTAGTTAAAAAAGAGTAGATATCGATCCCACAGGGATTGATGCCTAGATACTGCTTAATTTAGGCACAACTTTGTTTAAAAAACAAAATTGTTAAAAGTGAATGCTCTGGAAAATTAAATTAAAATTAAAAGACTAATGTAAACAATGAACAATACCACAATTACAGAAAGTCTGAATTCAAGAATCTAAATACTCGAGATTACTTTTTTCCTTATTTTGTCTCCCTCCTATTTTATTGATTGAATTATGTCTCACCCTAAATTTCTGAATGTACTAATTACCCTCTCTCAAGGTGTAACTATTTGTCCCTAATTGAATTAATGGGAATCGATTGAACGGTCTCTCAACCTACCTAATGACTCTACCAATTCAATTAGTTATTAAGCTATCTTATGGGTGATCAATTGACTAGTCGAAATCACTCTTCTAACTATTCAATTAATGTGATGATTACCAGTCGACAGGTCACCAACTCTCGTTGTACGATCCTACATGAATCTGATCTCACTTACTCTCTCAATTTATTGTATGATGACAATTAAGAACAATAATCAGCAAATAAAATTGCATTCAATTTAATAAAATAAGAGTTCTAACAAAATAGTTCCAAAACAATTCCTACAATGAAATAAGCCTAACATAGTCTCCATAACATCATCAACAATGAAATAAACCATTTTTAAAATGAATAGAAGAGATTAGAATGACAACAAATGGAATGGAAAGTCTCCTTCTCTTCTTTGCAAATATCTGGCATTTTGGTTTTGATATGCTATTTTTGCCAATCTTGATGATGATCCTTGTCTTCAATCCTTCCTTAATGCTCCAAACATGCGTTCTTCACTCAAGGATGGTATTTCTATAGGTTGGTGTCATACCCCTTGAAGATAGAGGCTTAATTCTCTTTAAATAGCCCAAAAACCCTAGGTTTAATGAAGCCTCACAGATTGCCTTCGTATTACAATTCCCACATTCGTGGGAATTTTCCTGATTCCCACGAGTGTAGGAATTTGCCACAGACACTCTTCATCTCTTATGTAATTACCACGTCTAGTGGGAATTTGCATGATTCCCACTAACGTGGGAATTGGGCATAGAACCACTCTTCTTGTCCTCTCTTTTTTATTCTTTTATTTAACCTCCAAGTTGCTCCCTTGTCTTTCCTACACAAAAATCGTCAATTCTTACCCTCAATCAGCATCAAACACACAAGAACAATAATGGAAATCAAACTTAATGAAAACATAAAAAATGAATCTTAAACTAGAACAATAAACTACAATTATACTAGAAAACACATGGCAAATTCCTCTAAAAACATAACCTAATGCACACCTATCACTGCTCCTTAGACGTCGCTGTTTAGCTCCTTACTGTGTTGTCGTTTCCCTCCTTTCTTGTCCACCTTTCATCATCTAGCCATCACTCCATTAAATTCACATTTCCCCTTTTTTTCTTCTTCTTACTTTTTAATTTTCTTCTTCTTGCTCTATGAAGACAAATGAAAATTAATCTTCAAAAAATGACCAAAATGTAGTGCTTTTAAGTCACTTTAAGTTCGTTGCTTCCAATTGTACCTAAAATATGAATTAAATTAAGTATTTTAAGCATTTTCATATCATTAATTACTAAGTGTAAATGACTAAATGTATCAATAATTAAACACATATGAATTAAACTAAGTATTTTAAACAGATCTTTTGACATTTTGATGGAGATACTTGACGATGCATTACTAATTGGCCACAAATTGCCTAAATCTTACTGTGAAGAGAAAATTGTTAAGGGACCTTATATTAGGATATATATCAATATATAATTGTAACTACGATTGTGCTATATTTTGAAAGGACATTAAAGATCTTCAAGAATGTCCCATTTTTGGTACATAAAGGTGGCAAGTGGACGACGTAAAAGGGAAAAACAAAGATGCCCTATAAAATCTTAAGATACTTCCTTGTTAAACCACAATTACAAAGGCTTTTTATGTCAACAAAAACGACCATAAATATGAGGTGGAATAAAAAAAAGACATTGATGATAAGACTATGTGTCATCCAACAAACTTAAAGGCATGGAAAGACTTTGATGGGAAGTTTCCATGTTTTGTAGAGGATTCTCAAAATGTTCAACTTGCGTTAGCCTCTAATGGATTTAATCAATTTGGTAATATGATTACTTCTTACCGCATGTGGCTAATAATTCTTATGCCATATAATTTACCCCATGGAAGTATATAAAGAAGCATTTTTTGTTATTTTTCTCTTATTACAGGTGTTGGATCGCTTATGGCCCAGGAATGCATATTGCACAGTGGAATGGACCATAAAAATTTGATCTTGTGCTTTGGTTAATCAAAATTTTCACAACAAAAAGTATACAAAATTACCTCTTGTAGCACGTGAATTAGGTTTCTTTCTAAATATCTTGACGCTGCAGCTCGCAAATGTCCTTTACCAGTATGCACATGAGGATGAATGATGGGCAGCGACTAATGTGTGCTAGCACGTTCTAAACACCTTAGAATGTCGTATAGTTATTCTTTCGAAAAAAGTGATGAACGGCTAGGTGGCTAGGATTTTCGTATATCATCTAATAAGACATAATCCCTCTATTTATAGAGAAACCATAATCCTTCTCTATTTATAGAGAAACCATAATCCTAAACCAATTAGCAATAGGAATATAATAATCCTAAACTCATTAGGATTATGGAAGTCCAATAAGTTTCAGCCTATATTATATCTCATATGGTAAAAGCCCGACAACTTAATTGTATCTAACCTAATAAATATATCCACATATATTTACTTAATGCTTGATAAATTAGGCCCAAGAGAAAAAGCCTAAATCACATCACTCTTTGTGTACGATCCTGTAGGCTCATTTGATGTTGGCAATGGGCTTGATCACACTTTAAGGCCTATAAGTCATAAGTGGCCTCTAGAAAGACATTATGGCTACCTAAATGAAATGAGAATCGGTAATCTGATTTAACTTGTAACCATGGTTACAAACTCAGTCCCTTTGTTACATGATAACAAGATTAATCATAAGGCACGACATATGTCAACCTTTGATTAATCATAGTTTATTTATTCCCAAGTTGACTGACTATAACAAATGACATTGATGACTCCTCATCAATTCATTTGAGCACGGCCATGCGTTTCTTCAGTCAAACTTGTCAAGAGGCCTAAATGATATCTCTCTTCTGCAATTTTAACAAAATTAATTAGTCAGTGTCATCAATTTAATTCCTAGTCAACAACATTCTACCTCAAACACCAAAGAAATTGGTCATACACAACTTTATTGTGCCTTAAACAATAATAAAGCAACTATTATAGGTTTGTTAATCATTAATACCTATTAGTAGATGTATACTGAATTATATATTTGTATATTATAATATTTCCTTATCATTATTGATTTGTTATTAGCTTCCAATTCCAGTATGAGAAAAAGATTTGGAGCTAAAACTAGAAATTTTGAATTGCAATGAATGAATTTTGTAATGAATAGCAATTTATTAATACAGATCGATACTTAGCAAGGTCATCCTATAAACAAGATCCAGTTTACAAAATTGTCAAGTTAGTTAGGGATTATTGCGAGAAAAAATTACCTTGTTTTAAACATGTTAAGAACTTAAAGGAATACAAATTCCTTGAAAATGCTTTGGATAAAGTTTTGGTAATTTTTTAATATATTTAAATATATGCAATATTGTTTTAATGATTTTAAGATTAATTACACTTTTACTTATTGTTCACAGTTGAAATTGAATATTATAGATATTGAAAACCCATATGATTCAAACTACGTTACTTTAATATTGAAACAAAGGACTAGGAATCATCGTTTCAAGTTGCATCAGTATTATAAATCTTTTCCTTCTGATGCTGAGGTACAAAGACATCTTCCTAAACGAATTTATCAAGAAAATTGGAATAGTTTGTGGGATTATTAGGTTGGCTTGAAATTTTAGGTTTGTTTTCTTTACCTTTATGTTTGCTTCCATTATTCTTGTTAGATGATTTAATGAATACCTAATATACTTTTCTTTATTTAGGAAAATTTTTACAAGGCATAGGCTAGCAGAGAAAAAAAAAACAACTTATAGTCAAGGGTCAAAATCATTTGTAGTTGTCTGAAATGAATATGTAAGATCTTTGCTTACAATTTATAATTATATCAATAAACATTACGTTATTTATTTTACCTTGTATTTTTATGTCATAAAGCAGAATGAGTAGGAGCTACATTGACAAGAGTGTGATAGGATCACATTATAGAAAGCCACTCACTAAGAGGAAAGTGTGGGTGTCAAAAGACGCAAAAAACAACTATGTAAGCACACAAATTATTTCAATATTTTACTTCATTTATTAATGTAGTAGTAAGTAATAACATTTGCATGGAATATTGATATTTTTAATTTTAGAGTAATATGCAATAGTTATTAGATAAATCTATGTCTGATAGGAATGAGCTTAGTGCAGAAGACATTTGTGATACCGTATTTAGTACATGTTCTGACTATTTCAAATTTCTTGGCTATGGCTCTAAGAAAAATGTTTCATCCTTATCATATAAAACAATCCTTCAACAACTTCAGGAGGAAAACAATGGCCTTAAGGCTTTATTACAAGAAACTCGAGAAAAAATAGGAAAACATGATATGTTATTCAAAAGATTACTTGGCCCAGATTATGATATCTTTTATTATGTTTTCTTTCTTACCATTTCAAACAAATTTTGAATGTCCTATTAAATATTTGTTTAACCTTTAACTCTTTTCCATTTATATAATGTTTTTGATAACTTAATACTGATTTAAGTGTTATTTTAGATAATGAACAACATATTACTTTGTTGTTTTTTTTTATATATGTGTATGCATTTTGTTTAAGGATACATTTTTCCATATTTCAATTTTAGCTTTCATATATAGGTTGACTTGTACAAAGACAATTTCAATGGCTAAAGGAGAAGCATAAGAGACTATGTACAAGGATTTGGATACATGTAAGGGAGCACAAAAAATTTTCAAGTTGGCATGAGATAGGGCACGTAAGACGAGGGATTTCAACTAAGTTTGCTATATACGTGATGAAGCAGGATAGGTACTCATAGAGGCACATGCCATTAAGAGAAGGTGGCAGAGATACTTTTATGGCTTGTCTAGCAAAGACTTCTTGGTCAGTATAGAATTAGGCAAACCCTTCGTGTCAGAGCTTTTTCCTAACTGTTCCCAATGCGAAAGGATCATAAGGGGAGAAGTTACAAAGGTTCTAAGAAAGACGGGGTGTAGAAGAGCAATAGGGCCAGATGAAATTCCTATACAGGTATGGAAGCAAATAGGAATTGTCAGTATTAATTAGTTAGTTTAGCATTTTAATGTGATCCTAGACTCAGCCAAAATGCTTGATGAATGGAGATTGAGTAGGTTGATCCCATTATACAAGGCTAAAGGGTACATCCAACACTGTTACAACTATAGGGGCATCAAGTTAATAAGTCATACCATGAAGATGTGGGAGAAGGTAATTGAAAAGAGAGTTCGGAGAGCTACTTCTATTTAGCCAATCAATTTAGATTTATGCCTGGTAGGTCCATAACAGAGGCAATACATCTATTGCTTAGGTTAATAGAGTGTTAAAGGGATTTTGATTGATTTAGAGAAGACATATGATAGGGTTCCAAGGGAAATTTTATGGAGATGTTTGCAGGCAAAGGGAATTCCTAAGACCTATAATGCATAATTAAAGATATGTATGAAGGAGCATTAACTAGCATAAGGACGATATAGGGTGACATAGTAGCATTTTCTATTGGTATTGGTTTACACCAAGGCTCCATGTTAAGCCCTTTTCTGTTTGCATTAGTATTAGATAAGCTTACCAAACATATTTAAGGAGAGGTACTGTGGTGTATGTTATTTGCTCATGATATTGCCCTGGCTGACGAGACAAGGGCAGGGTTCAATTCCAACTTAGAATTTTGGAGAGAAACATTAGAGTTGAAAGGTTTTAGAATAAGTAGCACCAAGATGGAGTATTTAGAATATAACTTTTCGGGAAGACAAATGGTCCATGAGGCGATGGTAGCAATTGGTACTAACATCATATCACAAAAATCGAGTTTTAGGTACCTCGTGTCCATCATCTAGAGAGATGATAATATCAATGCTGATATAGTTCATCATACCAGATATGGGTGAGGAAAATGGTGAAATGCATCAGGGGTATTATGTGATAAAAAGATTCCTTTAAAGCTCAAAAGGAAGTTTTATAGAATGGTGATTTAGCCAACCATGTTATATGGGGCAGAATATTGGCCCATTAATCATCAACATACAAGACAGTTGTTAGTAGTATAGATGCGTATGCTTCGTTGAATGTATGACATTACCAAAAACGATAAGGTTCAAAATCGTTTGGTGGGAGACAGACTGCAGGTGGTCAGTATTGCTGACAAAATGAGAGAGCCCAGGCTTAAGTGGTTTAGGCATGTGAGCAGGAGGCACTCTAATGCTCCGGTATGGAGATATGAGCAAATAACTCTTAGTGGCTATAAGAGGAGAAAAGGAAGACCATATAAGAAATAGAGGGAAGTGGTGAAGAAAGACATGACAAAGTTGGCCCTTACTGAGGAAGCGGTTAGAAAGAGAAAATTTTGGTGCGATAGGATAAGGGTAAGGGAATCCCTTTAAAGTACACCAAAATAGTCTTTTTTTTTTCTAGTGCGAGTCATGAACAAGTTTTTCTATCGTACTACTTATCTTTTAAGCATAGGTATAAGGGAAAGGTCCAGCAAGGATGTCAAAAACTGTCGGATTGTCATACACACTGGCTTGTAGCATAAAAATTCCTAGCCCAATGGGAGACAAACTGTGTCGTTCTTTGCAGCTTATCAAGTATTAGTAGATCGGGCCTCTATATCAGGTTTATTCTTCAGCTCTATTTCCTATTTTTATTTATTTACGTATTTATCTTTCTTTTCATAATGTTTTCATTTTCTTTTCATTTACCTCATCTTTTAACATATTCAGTTGTACTTTTTACTCTTTTAACATGCATCACTTTTTCATTATCACATTTGCATGTGGGTCTACAAAAAACAACCTCTTTACCATGCAAGGGTAAGGCTGTGTACTATCAGACCTCCCCAGACCCTACTTTATTGCGGGATTTTGGACTGGGTGATGATGATGATATATAGATTGACTTGTTTTAGCATTTCCCTTCTACATCATTTTGTTCCAATTTTTCTTGCTACATTGTGTCATTTATTATTCCCTTCAGGCATTTTAATCAAAATTTTATTAGCATAATTTTATGTAGGATTTTCAATCCCATGCTCTTAGCATTTAAGCATCCTTTCCTTTTGATTTATTTTCTTTAGTTATTTAAAGTCTAAATGTTCCTAGCATTTTTCATATTTATAAAAACCATTGCAAAAGGATCAATTTAAACCGAACATTTGCACTAAAATTTAACTTAATATCAAAAATTTTAGAACATTAGAAAATAATCATAACTTTTGAAAAAATTTAATTTAAACTCGAAGTTGGTTGAATCCAAACTCCCCATAAATGTTCTGTTTAGTTTTTTAAACTTATAAGTTTTTATTTTTTTATTTGTGGGTGTCCTTACTAGCTAGACATCGTAACTAGTAAAAGTTGCCTCTTTATGTGAGGAAATTATAGAAAAATAGAGATTAAATACAAAATTAGGTCGTTAATAATTAGTCAAAGATTGACATCATATGAACTTATAAAAGGTACCAACCTCAACAAGTTGAATAAGAGCTACGTTATGGTGTTTCTTTTCTAACCTACTAGCTTAAAAAGGTAGAAATATAATAAAGTGATGCTAGTTATGATGATCCCAAAGTCTTCTCATAACATGTAGACTTGTTATACCGCTATCATATTATTGTTCTCTACCTTTTCAAAACTCACAAAGTATCATAAACATATAAAATTCTCTTAAATATGACATTTTCTCAATCACAATGAGTTTTACCGTCAAAGGAACTAGAACAAATAAATTAAAAATTTTGAATTTGGTATGCTTATTAAAAAGTTCATATGATAGGAGATATAACATTAATAACAGAGAGTATTTAGTGGTTGTGGGACAAATGGCTTTTCAATGACTAAAATAACACCTGATTCACTCTTAGCATCAATCCTAAAGATTCTACATGTTTTTTATTTGATGAAAGAAGTTCATTTAATGTAATAATGTCATCACTAATTTCCCAACTCAAAAACATAATCAAGAGGGAGGGGCAAAGTTTGTAGACCCCTCTTGCTAGCTAGGACATCCAATTGATAATGGGGCTTTTAATAAATAAAAAAAAAACACGCGACGGAAAAAATTGATAGAAACCTAATGGGGAGTTAGCGTTCTATTACTTTAGAGTTTAAATTAAATGTTTTTCATAATTTTAGGAATCTTTGTTAAATCTTAGAAATGTTTGGTTTAATTTTAATTTTGAAGTAAACTTTTACAAAAATTTACCATTTTGCTGATATTTTAAACTCAAGATAAAATATTTAGGCCATCTATATGAATTTAGCCTCTACCAGTAATATTGTTCTAAAGGTTTCTCCATTTCTTGCATTTTGACCCATTTCATGTAGGTTAGTAAAGATCATCAATTAGTAATAATAAGAAGAAATAAAGTCAATAGTAAGTAGTAGTAGTTGAAACACTAGCTTAGTCAAGAATCTAAGAGGCAATAATAAGAAAATGTTAATCAATAGGCTTGAGGCCCAAATTTCTTTGGTTAAAATTTAAGTTTATAGAAAATTTGATCAACAGGTTTAGGTCTTATATTTGTTTAATTAAATTGTTAAATTTGAAAATATTTTATCATTCTATCTAGTATTAATAATCACCATTTTTATGGAATGCATACTTAGGTAAAACTTATTTTTCATTTAGTTTGAATAAGCCTAATCCTATGCGTCAACTTTTAAATTAAATATGCTCAATATTTTTCATAAATATACCTAATATTTCATGTTAAAACCCTAAAATCACACTACAAAATATGAAAATATCTTCATTTTTGCTTTTGTGAATGCATGATGTAAAAAGGGAATTTGTGGAGAGAGACTGAGAATTTTATAAAAGTCTTAATAAAAATGTTTCTCTTTTCAAAATTCTAAAAAAAATTTCAAATCTTTTTTCCACTAAAATTTTAGTTCCTTTTTCTATGCCTAGCCCTTTTTAATCTCTTTTTTATTTAATAAAGAAAAACAAAATTTTATTTAAATTAATTTGAGGTCTATTATAATAGTTGGGCTTACATGACTCATTAGGAACAATTTGTTTCTTTCTTTACTTAATTTTAATTTCAATTTTTCTAGTTGAGCTTGTAAGCTCATTAGGATTTATTTTCAATTTGGATCTTAGGACCTATTATGTTCTATTTTAAATCAATAAATATTTTAGGAAATTAAAACCTAAAAAATGATTTTTGCCCCACTCACTAAACTCTTTGCTTTAAAAGTCTAGTTTATTAAATCCTTTCTAAATGTTAGTCCTTTTATTTTAACTAATCCGTTTCAAATAAAGTAAACCTTTACATTATCTTGCTTCATTCAATTAAATTGTACAAAACACAATTAAACCCATCATTTTAAATCAAAGTTAAAGATTTTTGTATTCAAATTCTTCTATAACATTGTAGGTATCTACATAAATTTTATTTTAATCACCAGTTCAAATCATAGACTCTTTTGTATTTGACCACATGTTTTATTTTCATTATTAATCTTGCTTTTATCAACCTAACACTCGAGTTTATTTTCCTTTTAAAAATTTAAAAAACCTATTTTAGATAAAATATGGCGCCCATCACCTTCCCACTTTATAGTTAGACTCTTAACTCTTTCATTTTGTTAAGACCCTTTGAGTGTCTTTCCCTTTAGTTTTTCTATATCTTTCCTTCTTATTAACATTCAGTCTTGTCTCTTTCTAATGCATTCAAAAATTGTGGTAACACCAATATTAACACTTCCAAAGAAGTATAATTTCTAATAGCTTAATGAAAGCTGCAAGATCAACATGAATAAACATGTTTTTTTATTAGTAGGTATAACGATAAAGTTCTCTATATTCTAGTACTTATATATGTTGGTCATATCCCCTCAAACACATTGTGGCAATATGATTAAAAAGTCATCCATGGTGACTTTAGGAGTAGGTATACTTTTGTAAAAGATAAAAAGATGATCATAGGTTTTTGATATGAAAAGGTTTTAATATTTTAACCTCAATATTTTGCAAGCGCATAGGTTGCTCGTGCAGTACCTAAGGTGTCGATCCCATGAGAAGGGTTAATATAATCCTAAGATCTAAGCCCAAAATAATTGATAATACTCTAAAAGTATCAAAACTAAAACAAGAAAGTAATTCAGAACTAAGAATCAATTACGAAAATAATAACAAAATAGTAGATGCAACACCCAATCCAGAATCAACCTAAAGAACTACCAATTGAGAGAAAGGGTGATTTTGTCTATCTTTGATCCTAACCTATTTGACTATTACTCCTGGATTACTGGTTCTACTGATTCTAGACAATCATAAGGTTGATTACTCTCTCTTAAGTTATAACCATTAGCCCTAATTATAAACCCTAATCAGATTATGGGAATTGCAATCTCTCGATTAACAATCTATCATCAACCTTAATTAGATCTGAAGCTATCCAAAACTACCGAAAATCCTATGTAAGAGCTCTTTCTGCACAAATTACCAATTTGACTTAATTCTCATTCTATTAAATTACCTAACTTTTGTTAGCCCAACTTAATGATTTTCACTCAGTTCACCTTCTTAGTTTATCACCGAATTATGCAACTACAGAACTTAAATCACAAATAATGAAATAAAAACACAATCAATCAAATTTCATTAAATCAAAAATAAAATATCCTTAAGGTGAGTTTAGACAATCTCAACATTCATACATTTTTATCATTAACAGCTATCTTAATTCTATATGACAATAAAATTGAAACTAAACAGGAAATAAGATTGGAATGGATGACAGAGGCAACAATGGCGGGAAAACTCCTATTTTGGGAAGTATTTTGCATAGAATTCTTCTCCACGTCTCTCTTTCTTCTTTTTTTTCTCAATCTCTTGATGAGCTCTCTAAGGTTTCTAAATTGAAGGTTGATGTAAAAGCTTCTTACCTCTATTCTTCTTTTTTTTAAAATACCTTGTATATTCTGAGCAGCCCTAGGATTTTTCCATGGTCGAAAAGGTCTGAAAATTCCCTCAAAACTTGATGTTTTTACCTGTTTGTGTGTTTGCCTGATGCAGGCGATGACCGTGGCCCTATATGCCCTGATTGTGGCAACCAGGCCACAATCATGGGTAGTATCTTAGGCTTCTATCTCGTGGGCTAGCTCTAACGCTTTTTTCACAATTATGGCCTATTGTGCCATGATCGTGGGTCGTTGTTTCAGCTCGAGTGTCTCCGAAACTTTTGTGTTCTTCGATGTTCATCCTAAAACACTAACAAACATATCATGTTACCTCAAAAACATTACATTTAAGCTCGAAGACTTATATTAACCAATAAAAACATTTAAACTCACAAACTAACACAATTCTAACCTAAACACATACTAAACAATCAATTTAACACTTAATACATAACAAACTAAGCCCTAAAACATGCTGCAATTCACATTTATCAACATCCCCACAGTTAAATGTTTACTTGTTATCAACCAAATAAAACAACAAACATATAACACACAATTCAGTAATGAGGCAATGGCTTCAACTTTATGAAATAAATTTAACTTTAAACACAATCATTTGAGTCATTTCAATTTATTAACGTGCAAAATCTACGTCTATGTACTTTGAGCTAAATATACAGATAAATTTAGATACAAGTGTTAATTTACTAACCCTTTTCAATTACATACACACATTAATAATTCTTTGGTCATTAAGAATTTGTAACTACCCCTAAGTATGTTTTTTATGAAAGGTCAAGCTATTACAAGTTCGGCAGGTTTTTATTTAAAAACACATTTATTTATTTATTTAGTTATTCATTTAAACAAAGACCTATTTTTTTACTCGGAGGTGAACATTGGTGGTGAATGTCGATCAGGTTACTCGACTAAGTCATTTTTTATTAATTGCTTGGTTAGAACGTCATTATAGATTTTTGATGTGGAAGCACACATTTGTGATGCATGTCGATCTGGTTACTCAACTATATCACATTTTCAACTTGCTACTAGCTCTATTCATAACCCAAAGGTCAACAGAATAGTTATTTATTTAGCAATATATTTTTTTATTGCCTATTATGTTGTTTTAGCTACTCGATTCTGTGAAAAATACTAGTAAAGTTATTTGAGTTGAAAGGTCTCAAATTATAAATGAATGTAACAATTTAGGGGGTGAAAAACTTACACTAAATGCTAATCAAGCTGTATATTTATCCAAAGACCCCAATTCAATCATTGTGCAAGTTAATGATTCTTCACAACCTAATAAAATATGTTTAAAATTAAATCAATTTCAATCCATTTAGGCCATTGACACATTCACACAATTCACAAAATGTAACCTAATAACTATCATACAATATGCAAAATGACATTCAAAACAAAACACATAACGCTCCCCACACTTGAATAACACATTGTCCTCAATGTGAGAAGGGAACCAAAAAACACATAAGGAAAGAAGAAACATCAATTAAAGTAAACAAAATCGAAGATAAAGATAAAAACGGAAACTAAATTTAAAAAAGAAAAGGATTAGACAAAGCCTCATAGTGATGGAGGCGGGGATGGTATTGGAGGTGGCAATTGAATGCCCTGGGAGAATTAGTTATACTGGCTTAACAAAAGTTACTAAAGTAAGCTACAACGCTAACTAAACCTAATAACTTTTATAAAACTACTAAATGTGCTAATTTATGGTCCTTAGGTTGACTTTGCATCCATGAAAGCATCTTAATTTTTCTTAGATAAGGAAATCACTTCCTTGTCCTTAGGAATTGCTCCTCTAAGATATTGCTTGCAATAATGCCGATTGACCGTAAAGGTCTCCTTGTTAGCATTTTCTAGTTTAATGACTCAATGATTGAAAACTTGAATGATCGTAAATGGTCCACTCCATCTAGATTTTAACTTCCCTAGAAATAACTTCAACCTTGAATCATGCAATAGAATTGCATCTCCTACTTTAAATTCCTTTTTTTTAGATAAGCATTGTCCCATTTCTTTACCTTTTCCTTGTACAGTTTGGCATTTTCGTATGCCTTATAACGAAACTCTTCAAGTTCCTTTAGTTGTAGAAGTCTCTTTTCTTATTCTTGTTACCAATATAAATTTAAAGCTTTAATTGCCCAGTAGGCTCTATGTTTTAATTCAACCTAAAATTGACAAGCTTTCCTGTGCATGAGTCCATAAGGTGTTGTTCCAATAGGTGTTTTGAAAGCTATCTTATAGGCCTATAAGGCATTGTCTAGCTTTATTAACCAATCCTTCCTAGAGTTGTTCACCCTCTTTTCCAAAATTCGTTTCAGCTTCTGATTTCGAACTTCCACTTGTTCACTAGTTTGTAGATGGTAAGGTGTAGCAACTTGATGGTGTAGTGATATGTGTTTAAATGTTGAGCTACTTTATCTTTTACACTTAGTGATTATGCCTTAAAAATGCTTAGGATACTCAATTCAACTCATTTTTTATCTTAGATACATTTCAAAAGTAAAAGAGCTAAAGTGACCTGAAAGTATGTCCATTGAAGCCATCTTCTTTACTTCCATACTCTATTGATTCATGGAACATGAAGAAAATGTTGTCAATATGACTCACTGCCATCAGAAAATTTCATAGCTATGCAAAGTATAAAAAAGACATCTTAAGTGAGACAAAAGGGGGCTAGAAATGGAACAACTGAAAGAGACAAAAGGAGGGCTACTCTATGTGGGTAGTGGTTCGGTTAAAAGTTAAGAGGAGTGGAGAAAGCCAACTGTCCATTTTGATACGTTTTAACTAACATTTTAGATGAAATAAACATGTTTTCTTTTCAGGGCAGCAAGAGGAGCTACCATGCTACATTGTCTAAAACCTAGCTAATACAAAAGAGGTGACTGGTGACGAAATATGAGAGGGAGAAGGAGTATGGAAGAGTCAGTTGGGAAAGCCAGTAGGAGTAAAACAAAACTGAGTGTGAAAAAAGAGAGAGAGTTCCTTTACTATTGTCTCTTCAGTTTTGAACTAAGTGGAGTAGTTGGAAAAATCTATTGTCTCTTCGGTGAAGCCTCATCTCCCACAGTTTTTCTTAAGATAGCTTTTATCATAATAAAAAGAGTGGCCAATCAGCTAGAGGGGCTAGAAAAAGGGAGAGCCGAAGCTAGAGTGAAGAAATGTGAGTGGAGCTATTTCATTTGAGTTTCAACGTAGCTAAGGCTGAAGAAAGAAGATAAAAGAAACAAAGATGGGTAGGAAATGGAGAGCCGGAAGCTGAAAAAGAAAGGAAGAAAGTGCATGAAGAATATGGGGAAAAAAAGAGAGGGTTGCGTGAAGAAGAGAAGACAAAGCTTGCAGTAGCAAAGGTGATACATGAATAGTGAGAGACCAAAAACTCCAACATTAAATTGTCCCATGAAGCTAGAGTAACAAAGGAGTGGCAATAGAAACAAAAGAAGAGTGGCCGTAGAGAGAAATTAGAAAGGCTTGTGATTTTGGTGGTCACTCTTTTGTTCAATCTTTTTACATAAATGGAAGCTACTAAGGTTGATTGTTGGAGCTTAATGATGGAAATGAAAGGCTAGCTTCCAGATACCGATTCAACGGAAATATCGATGTCAAGTCCCGGTTAAGCTATTTTTATCACTTTAAGGTTGTAATTTCTTTTCAGATTATTGTGTTGTTGGTGTTTATTGGATTAGGTTTTCGGATGAATGATCTTAATATGTTAAAAAAATCAAAAAATAAAAAAGTTAGGAATTAATTCAAATTTTAGAGTTGTTTACATTCCTTTAGAATAGATCTTAGTTTTTTTAAATCTTATCTTATAGGCCAAATTTATCGGATGAAATATCTCTTTAAGTTTTTTGAATTTTTTTTCTATATAAGGCAACAAAGTTTATTAATAAAATAACCTAAGTGTTTTCGTATTCTTTTATCTTTATCGTATACCATCTTATATATGTTTCTTTTCTTCAAAATTCCAACATGGTATTAGAGCTATAGATCCTTGAGGGACTGTGAGATCAAGTGAAGCAAAAAAAAAAAAAAGAACTCTTCCAATGGCTGCCAAGAAAATAATTGAGTCAAGTGACAGCTTTATGATAGTGATTATGAGGAATCATCCGAATCATCCGATGAAGATGAGGGTGCCATTGCAAAGGTTGCCAAGAAGGTTCCTGATGTGGTTAATGAAGAAACCCTTTTTTGAAAGTTGGTGAGAAGTGCACCAAAATGTGTTTGGGGAGACGTGCTCCAATAATTGTTGGTTAGCGAGAAGGGCATCAATAGCATGATGAGAAGTGCATCCTTAATGAAGAGAAGTGCTTCACAGAATATTTTGAAGATGGAGAGAAGTGCTCCAGAAAATTTAAATTAAGTAAAAATGTTGGTAATTAATTCAAATTTTAGAGCTACTAAATTCCTTAGAATAGGTCTTAGTTTGTTTTTAATCTTATCTTATAGGCCAGATTTGTTGGCTGAAATATCTCTTTAAGTTTTTTGAATTTTGTCTATATAAGACAACCAAGTTTATTAATAAAATATCTTGAGTGTTTTCATATTCTTTTATCTTTATCATATTCCATCTTATATATGTTACTTTTCTTCAAAATTCCAATAAAAAGAAACATATATAAGATGAGATACGATAAAGATAAAAGAATATGAAACACTCAAGTTATTTTATTAATAAACTTGGTTATCTTATATAGAATAAATTCAAAAAACTTAAACAGATATTTCAGCGAGTAAATCTGGTTTATAAGATAAAATTAAAAACAAACTAATACGTATTCTAAAGGAATTTAAACAATTATAAAATTTGAATTAATTCCTAACATTCCCTCTTAATTTAAAATTTCTGGTGCACTTCTCTCCATCTTTAGAATATTCTATAAAGCACTTCTCTTCACTAATTGATGCATTTCTCATCATCTTGTCGATGCTCTTCTCACCAACCTGCAATCATTGGAGCACGTCTCTCCAAATACATCTTGGTGCACTTCTCACCAAGTTTCAAAAAAAAGTTTCTTTATCAACCAACTCCACCATATTTACTTGTTTCTTTTTTAATCTGCAATGTTTCTGCAGGTGTCCAAATCTTTTACAGTTTGTTAGAAAATAATTCAAATTTTAGAATTGTTAAAATTCCTTTAGAATAAGTCTTAGTTTCTTTTTTAATCTTGCAGATTCTTTAGGATAGTTTCTTGATTTTATTATACTTTATTATGCTCAAAATATTTGATTTTATTAAAAATTTGCTTTGATTTTCATTTTATTTGTACGCCTCAATAAAGGCATGATCAGATAGAATAAACAAATGAGTGTTTCGTGTCCTTTTATCTTTAACTTTTATATGTGTTTGTTTCTTTAAAATTCCAACATGGTATCTGAGCTATAGATCCTTGAGTGTCTGTCAGATTGAGTGAAGCAAAAAAAAAAATTCTTCCAATGGCTGTTAAGAAAAATATTGAGACAAGTGATAGCTTTGATGATAGTGATTTTGATGAATCATCCGATGAAGATGATGGTGCTATTACAAAAGTAGCCAAGAAGGTTCTTGATGTGGTTGATGAAGAAACTCCTTTTAAAAAGTTGGTGAGAAGTGCACTAAGATGTGATTGGAGAGACGTGTTCTAATGATTGTAGGTTGGTGAGAAGGGCATCAACAGGATGATGAGAAGTGCATCATTTGTGAAGGTGCTTCACAGAATATTCTGAAGATGGAGAGAAGTGCCCCAGAAAATTTGAATTAAGAGGGAATGCTATAAATTAACTCAAATTTTGGAATTGTTAAAATTCCTTTAGAATAGGTCTTAGTTTGCCTTTTAATCTTGCATATTTTTTAGGATAGTTTCTTGATTTTATTCTACTTTATTATGGTCAAAATATTTGATTTTGTTAAAAAATTTCTTTTATTTTTAGTTTATTTGTAAGCCTATATAAGGGCATGATCAAATATAATAAATAAATGAGTGTTTTGTGTTCTTTTATCTTTATTGTTTCCCATCTTATATATGTGTTTCTTTTCTTTAAAATTCCAACATTTTCAAACCTATTCCTAAAACATTGAATGTAATATGTAATCATTACTTTGGATGTTTGTGAGTAGTGTCTAATGATCGTTAATCATTATAACATCATAACTTAAGTTAGATAACCTGAACGTGTAAGGTTACTGCATATATTGATCATTTTCTAGTTTCTAATGTGATTGTCAAATTGAATCTAGAGATTGTATCCTAGGTTGTTCAACAGTTAGGTTTAATTAATGATCATATCTTGATTAAACATGGCCTAAGGGAAAACCGAGATTAGTAGAGTGTTTTATTAGTCTTAGATCGATAGTTTGAAGAGAGTTGTAAAGATGTTAGGATGATGGAATATGCTTGATCGTGTTTAAGCCGAGATTACCGCGACCTTACTTATATTCAACACTTTTCTCATTTTCGATTACTTTTTTTAATTTGTTTTGATAGTTTACTTTTTCTTTGATTTCTAAATTGCTTAAAAATCCAAAGCCACCCCTTTTTTATATTTTCCTTGCATCAATTAGTTTCATTATGAAAATTAATCAAACATTCCCTGTTGATTCGATCCTGACTCACTATAACTACAAATTTTAGTGTGTAAAGTCAGGTAAATTTTACAGTGAATTCGACATGTGCTATCAACTTTTGGCTCCATTGTAGGATAGTGTGGTATTTCAATTTTTTCATTTTATTTTAGTTGATGTTTTGTGAATATATTTGTTTCTTTTTGAATATTTGTTAACTTTTAAAAGTTTGTAAGTGTTGGTGTACGGAAGAGAAATTGAGCAACTTGATTTGGAGATCGAGAGAACACTACAGAGATTAAGAAAAGAAGCAAGAACATGTTCAGTAGGGGACCAAAAACCTAAATTTGAAGCAACTATCTCCATTCCAAGAACATTTAGAGAATTGGCTGCACCAGACTTAACCTAAAGACCTTTATGCACTATATTTACTAATTTTGTTAAACATGTTACCTTTGAATTAAAATTTGGATTAATTCATTTATTACCCATTGTTTATGGTCTTGCAGGTGAGGATGCACACGAACATCTCAAAGAGCTTGATGTGGTTTGTTTGAGCATGAAGCCTCCTAAGGTGATGGATGAGCACATAATATTAAGAGCCTTCCTATTCTCACTCAAAGATGCAACAAAAGATTGGTTGTTTGATTTACCAGCAGGGAGCACAAATACTTAGTTAGAGATGAAGAGGCTGTTTTAGAGAAATATTTTCTGTCCTCAAAGACGACAAGTATTCAGAAGGAGATTTGTGGCATCAAGCAATATAATGGAGAATCTCTTTATGAGTACTAGGAGCAGTTCAGGAAGTTATATACCAGTTGTCCATACCATAACATACCGGAGCAACTTCTCATCCAATATTTATATAAAGGATTGTTACTGATGGAAAGGAGTTTGGTTGATGTAGGAGTGGTGGGGCACTTTGTAAGAAGACTCCCATTGAAGCTAGGCTATTACTTAAGCGTATGGCCACTAGCACCCAACAATTCGACATTCACAATGATGTTCGAAGAGTAAACGAGGTAAGCACTTCATCCATTAAAGATCATTTAGATGAGCTAACATCTTTTATGAGACAGATTGCAGTTAGATAGGTACAAGTGAAAGTGTGCAAAATATGTTCAAACATGAGCCATACAATTGATGAGTGTTGGACTTTACAAGAACGAAGTATGGAGTACGTGAATACTACAGGAGGAGACTTCCCAAACCAATACAACCTGTACTCGTTGACGTATAACCCAAGTCAGAGGGATCACCCAACTTGAGTTATAGAGGAAACCGATAGCAAAATTTCTTCCAAAATCAACCGCAAGGAGTATAAGGATTTCAACAAAGGAAACAAGGAGCACAGGGAGCTTCTTCTTCCAGTTTAAGTACATCTTTATAAGATATTGTTAAGAATATTACTACCAACAATCTGCAATTGCAACAGGATATGCAGCAATTCCAACAAAATATGCAACAACTATTTCAGGAAAGTGTATAAAAAATTCAACAGGAATCAAAAGCAAGCAAAAAAATTTAGTAAATCAAATAGGTCAGATGACAGTGAGGCTTAATCAACTAGAATCGCAAGATGGAGGAAAATTGCCACCCTAACTTGAGGTAAACCCAAACAATGTCAATGTTATAACTCTGAGGGGTGGAAAAGAGATTGAGGGACCTAAGAGAAGTTCATTAAGGATTGCTACTGAGGAAAAGATCGAGAAGGAATTGGGAAAGGAAAAAAATTAGTCATTGAGTGCAAAGGTAAATTTTGAAAGTTTCAATATTATTAAAAGTAACCCTCCTCCTTTTCCAATTAGATTGACAAGACCAAATAAGGAGGAGAAAGATAAAGAGATATCAGAGACTTTCTAAAAGGTGGAAGTCAATATAACTTTGCTCGAGGTAATCAAGCAAGTACCAAGGTATGTCAAATTCCTCAAAGAACTATTCACACATAAGAGGAAATTGAGGGATGATGAGAAGATGATAATGGGTGAGAATGTGTCGGCGGTATTCGGAAAGAACATACCTCTAAAATCTCGGGATCCAAGTATGTTTACCATTCCTTGAAAAATTGGTAATACTATGATTAATATAGCTATGCTGGATTTGGGTGCTTCTATCAATGTGATGCCTTGTTCGATTTATACTTCTTTGAATATGGGCCCTTTGAAACAAACTAGTGTAATCATACAATTGGCTGACCGTACTAATGCTTATCCTGATGGTGAGGATGAGGATGTTTTGATGCAGGTAAATAAGATAGTGTTTACTATAGATTCCTATGTTGTGGATATGAATAATGACACCTTATTTAATTTTATAGCTATCTTATTAGGGAGACCATTCCTTAATATGGCTCAAACCAAGATAGATGTTCGTAAAGGCATCATCACAATGGAATTTAGTATGGAAGTGATTCATTTGAACATTTTTTATGTCATGAAACATCCTCCTAATGATCATTGTGTTTTCTATATTGATGTGATTGAACCTTTGGTGTAGGAAATGTTTAAATTAAGTTGCAAGGATTATTTGGAAATGGTTTTTAATTGAGGATATGGAAGTAAAAGCTAACACTCATGTTGAGATGGGAAAAGAACTTATAGAAATGATAGTCGCCTTAGATTCATTGTAGAACTCTTCAAAAAGATATGATTTGGCTTCTATACAACTACCTAAAGCTCACCAAAAGTTGTTACCTTTTGATGTACAAGCACCAGAATTGGAATTAAAGCCACTCCTTACATATCTGAAGTATGCCTATCTAGGATATAAGCAGACTTTCCCAGTTATCATTTGGGTAGATTTGACTCCAAATTAAAAGGAGAGGCTGGTCTGAATGCTAAGAGAGCATAAGAAGCTACTGGGTAGACTATTGCAGATATCCAAAGGATAAGTCCTTTCATATACATGCAACACATTTTGTTGGAGGAGGATGCAAAATCCACAAGACAAGCTCAGTGTAGGTTGAATCTGCCAATGATAGAAGTTGTGAAGAAGAAAGTGTTAAAGCTTCTCGACATTGGGGCTAAAACTCGATGATTGTAAGTGGGTAAGTCCTATCTAGGTGGTTCCAAAGAAGTCTGGAATGACCATTGTAACAAACCAGGAAGGTTAGTTAATTCCCAACCGATTGCAAATCGGGTGGTAAGTATGTATTGATAATTGAAAGTTAAAATTTTCTACTAAAAAGGACCACTTTCCCCTTCCTTTTATTGATCAGATACTTGATAGATTTGCTAGTTATAACTATTATTGCTCTTTAGATAGCTTTTCAGGTTATCTTTAGATCCTAGTTACACCGAAAGATTAGGAGCCTATTCGGTACAGTTGCCTATCGAAGGAAGCCATTCAGATTATGTAACACACCCGCCACGTTCCAAAGGTGTATGGTACTTATTTTTTCAAATATGTTGAGTAGATTATCTAGGTATTCATGGATGATTTTAGTGTGTATGGATCTTCTTTTGTTGAATGTCTTGAGAATCTTGCCATTATCTTATAGCAATGTATAGAAACTAATCTTATGTTGAGCTGGGAAAATTTTCATTTTATGGTAGGTCAAGGTATAGTTTTAGGCCATTTGATATTTGCTAAGGGTATTGAAGTAGACAAATCCAAAGTCGATCTTATTTCTTCTTTACCTTACCCCTCTACTTTAAGGGAAGTGTGTCTTTTTTTAGGCGTGCAGGTTTTTATCAAAGGTTCATTAAGGGCATTTTGAAGGTAGTTGCACCACTATGCAAGCTTCTTCAACAAGATTTCTCCTTTAAGTTTAATGAAAAGTGTGAGGAAGCATTCAACAAACTTAAAGAGTTTCTAACATCCCCACCGATGATTCAACTGGTAGATTGGAACCTCCACTTTGAGATCATGTATGATGGTAGCAATTATGAAATACGGGCAGTTTTAAGAAAAAGAGTGGGAAAAGCTTTGCATGCCATCTACTATGGTTCAAAGACTCTAAACCTGACTCAATTGAATTATTCCACTACTGAAAAAGACTCATAATCTGTGGTTTACGCTTTAGAAAAATTTCGTTCGTATTTGCTTGGTGCTAAAGTGATTGTTTATTTTGACCATGTAACTTTATGACACTTGCTCACAAAGAAAGAAGCAAAATCAGGTTGATCAAATGGATTCTCCACCTTCAAAAATTAAACTTGGAGATCAAAGATAAGAATGAATAGAAAATGTAATGGTAGACCATCTCAACCATTTGATAATGGAAGAAGATGATATCCCTTTACGAGAAACCTTTTTGGATGACCAATTATTTATTGCCAGTCTGACACCACCATGGTATGCAAACATTATTAACTTGTTAGTTACTAACAAATTACTTGTTGGTTTGTCAAAGGCTTAAAGGGATAACATATGGAATGAATCGAAGTATTATATATGGGATGACCCATATCTTTGGAGACACTATGTAAATCAAGTTACCAGGAGGTGTGTACCAGAAAATGAATCATCATCAATTTTAGCCTTTTGTCATTCATACGCTTATGGAGGACAATTTGGAGTGAAACGGACAACTCATAAAGTTCTAGAGAGCGGCTTCTATTGGTCAAAATTGTTCAAAGATGCATATACCTTCTGTAAATCCTGTGATAGATGCCAATGGTTAGGTACACTATCCTGTAATGATCAATTGTCATAAACTCCTTTGTTTTTCTATGAAAATTTTAATGTTTGGGGCATTGATTTTATGGGACCTTTCCCTCCGTCTTTTGGCTTTAATTATATATTACTTTTGTTTGATTATGTTTCTAAATGAGTGCAAGCCAAAGCCACTTGGACAAACGATGTCAAGGTTGTTGCAGATTTTGTTAAGGTTAACATTTTTTCGGCATATCGAAAGCCATCGTTAGTGACAGAGGAACCCACTTCTATAATAGGGTGATGAAAGCAATGTTTAGAATATATCAAATCACGCACAAAGTTTCTACTACTTTCCATCCCCAAACTAACGAGCAAGCTGAAGTCTCAAATCCAAAAATCAAGTTAATCCTAGAGAAAATCGTGCCGCCTAATAGGAAGGATTGGAGTGAAAGACTTGAAGATGCATTATGGGCCTATAGGATGGCTTACAAGACCACTAGTGGAATGTCTCCATATAGGCTAGTGTTTGGGAAGCTTTGTCATCTTCTCATGATATTACAACATAAGGCATATTGGGCTATTAAAAGATGTAACATGCACTTGGATGATGCAAGAGTGTATAGGAAGTTGCAGCTTTAAGAATTGGAAGAGATGAGGAATGAGTCATATAAAAAATGTATTGATATATAAGGAGAGGATGAAAGCTTTTCATGATAAGATGATTTCGAGGAAAAGCTTCTTAGTGGTCCAAAAAGTGTTAATATATCATTTCAAACTCAAACTCTTTACAGGTAAGTTACGTTCTCGTTAGGTTGGTCCATTTGTTATTACTTATATTTTTTTTTGGTACAGTGGAGATCCGGAGCCTTAAAACTGACTAGACATTTAGAGTGAATGGTCATCGCTTGAAGCAGTATTATGAAGGCTTCTAAACAAAGGATTTGGAGGTGTTAATC
>JAOSBN010132125.1:3377-28722 GCA_027563595.1 Erythroxylum suave
TAAATAGTAGAAGAAATTAGGGGAGACACACCCACAACCTTATCGCTATAGCACCGGCACCGCCATCTCACACTCCCCCCCCCCCCCCAAAAAAAAGAAAAGAAAATCGAGAAACTTCTGAAAGAATCAAGAAAGGAAGGGTTTGTTATACCCTAATTGTTATACAACAATCATATATAGCTAAATACACAGAGTTGCAAAATCCTTGAGCCACAGTCATATTCTTGAGATCTATATCATTCTCAGTGTTCCTTAGAAAGTGAAATCACTCTATTGAGAGAGACAAATTGTTTTCATTTACTTTTATTCTTTGTCTGTAAGCTTTGAGAAGCTTGTTATACACTTCAAGTGTGTTGGAAGGTTGGAAAACCTTGAAAAATATGTCCTTGTGAGCTTGAAGAGGCTTGTCAAATTTAATACTTGGTTTATTATAGTGAAACACTCAAGTTGGATATTTAGAGACTGGCTGTAGGCTTGGGTTGTAAGTCGAACCAAGATAAATCGACTGCGTCCTTCCCTCTCTTCTCTTAACTTTAATTTTTTGCATTACATTATGTGTGTATTTATTTCAGCAAGAGGCTCCTTGTATTTTTGACTTGGAAGAGGTTCATTCTATTTTAACACGCACCTTTTGTTTAAATTGTTTTTAATATGACTTTTCATTTAGCAGGCTCCTATCTTTTAAAAGGCTTTATCTATTAACAGGCTACTTCTTCTTCAAACAAGGGCAAGCTCTTTTCATTTAATAAACTTCTTTCGTGTTTTAAATAACTAACATGAACCTTTCCTTTTAAATGTTAATTGGTTCCTTTTAAAGTTTGATAGGACCCTTCTAAGTTATTTACGCTTTTCTTTTACGAAGGATTTTTATTGTACAAATTCTTTATACACACAGTTCACGCCCCTTGCATGTGTTTACTTTATATCATTTGGAATGAGAGCAAGTTTTCACATTATTGTGTTTTGTAGCATGTGATAGGTTATGAAAATTACCCTAAGAAGTTCTGAAGGACAATCAGTCTCAAAGCCTCCTTATTTCAATGGAATAACTACTTATACTGGAAAGAGAGAATGACCATGTATCTTCAATTCGCAGTTATCGAAGTATGGCAAGCTATTAATGTTAGAGCTACAACTCCTACTTTTGATAACGTAGAAGTATGGATTGATGCTGAAAGAAGAAACACACAATTAAACGCTAAGGCAAAGCATCACTTAATATGTGTGTTGTCTCCAGAAGAATATGAGAAGATATCCTACTGCTTTACAGCAGAAGAAGTGTGGAACAAACTTAAGTCACTTTGAAGGGACAAATAATGTAAAGAAACATATAATAAGTCCGTTGGTACATCAATATGAAACCATTAGCATGAAACAGGGAGAGACCATAGACGAATTCTTTGGATGGTTTAACAACATCATCACTACTTTGAAGAATATGAGAAAAATATATCCCAATGATGATCTTACAATAAAGATTCTAAGGTTACTACCAAAGGAATGGAGACCTAAAGTGACAACTCTAGAAACTGCAAAGGATCTAGATATTAGTTCACTTAACTAGCTACGAGAAAATCTGATGATCCATGAAATCGAGCTTAAGAGAGATAAAGGATCCTCTTGTAGAAGAGAAATGGCACTAAAAGCAGTTGACGAATTAAATCCATTAAACAATGATGAAAGTGATACCGAATTGAAAATAGACGGAGATGATGAATTCAACTTCATGGTTAGAAAATATGCCCATTTCTACAAAAAGAAGCTCATAAAGAAAAGAGAAGGAAACAAGAAAGATGGAAACAACAAACTTCCATCAAAAGACAACAGCGGCAATAATAATATACAAAAAAATCAAGTCATATGTTATCACTGCAAGAAGCCTGGATATACAAGACCAGAGTGTCCTCTTCTTTAAAAAGAAAAGATAAAACAGGAAACCCAAAAGGCATGCTATGACTGCAGCCTGGTCAGATGAGGACTTTGATAAATTTAAAGAAGAGCAGCTTGAAGAAGTCGGTAATGTCTACTTTATGGCCGAATTAGGAGATGATGAGGTATATTATTCTGACTTTGAATTGAAGTTGATGAATTGAGAAATGCATATCACGACTTATATGATCAGTACAAGAAATTAACAGTATAATATTTCAAAAAGGTAGAGAAGACAAAAATTAATAATGAGTCTTTATTGAATGAAATTAAATTATTAGAATTAGAAAAAAAGTTTGATTATCTAAAGTTCCTTCTTTTAAAAACAATAATAACAAATAGTTTCTGGAAACAAAGGATGCTTGGAATAAAAAATAATTCAATTAAAAAACTTTACTTGAAAATAACACTACTAAGATAAAAGACTTAGAAGAGAAAGTTACTACTCTAAGTTTCGAAACAGAAAAAGGTGCTAAGAAAATTGTTTCTCTTGAAAAAAATCTTGCCAATCTTGTAAAAGGAAGAAACAATCTTGATGCGTTACTTAGGAGTGGTAAATGTGTTTTTGATAACGACATAATAGGGTACAATGAAAATAACAATATTAGACCATACAAATTTTTTTTGTTAAATCTAACAATAGCTATAGCCAAAACAACAGGAACCTGGTAAGGAGCAAAATCATAATATCCATCGTTCTTCTGTTTTGTGCGATTATTATGATAAACATGGTCATATTAGTCACTCATATCATTTTTGAAAAATGAAGAAACCATCTCAAATGTTTGCTTAGAGACCGAAAGGTCAAAACACTAATATAAAAGGACCCAAAAAGATTTGGGTACCTAAAATTAGATAATACACTTTGCAGATATGCTTTAAGATAGAGATAAAAGAAAAATCAATGGATAGTTGATAGCAGTTGTTTAACACATATGACAGGTGAAATATTGCACTTCAACTACATTGAAAGGAAAGACGTAGGTAATGTTGTATTTGTCGATAAAAACAAGGCAAAGGTCACCATAATTAGTAAAATCAGTGATTCTAACTCTGCTTTTATTGATAATGTTCTTTTTATTGATAGAATAAAACATAACTTGGTTAGCATAAGTCAGTTATGAGATAAAGGTTACAAGTCACTTTCTATGCATCACATTATGAAATAATTGACAATCTCAATAATAATATTATATTCGTTGGTCTTATAAATCATAACATATACTATGTTTAACTAGAAGATATAACTTCTTAAAGTGACAAATGTTTTGTCTAAGTAGAAAAGGATTCATTTATGTGGAACAGAAGATTTAGACATGCTACCATGAGCATTTTATCAACATTGTCCAAAAATGAGTCGGTAAGAGGATTGCTAAATTTGAAATTTGAGATTAATCAAGTTTGTGAAGCATGTTTAAAAGGAAAACAAATCAGAAGCAACTTCCCCCTAAAAACATTGTGTCTACTAACGAGTGACTTGAACTCATGCACGTGGATTTATTTGGTCCTACGAGGACTCAAAGTTTTGGTAGCAAACATTATAGTTTTGTTATCGTAGATGACTTTTCCAGATTTGCATGAGTTTATTTTATATCAAATAAAGATGATACTTTTGAAGTCTTTTAGAATTTTTATAGGAAAGTTCATACCAAAAAAGGGTACTACATCACATCAATTAGAAACGATCATGGAGGAGAGTTTGACAACAAAAAATTTGAAGACTTCTACAACGAAAATGGTATAACTCACAACTTCTCATACTGAGGACTCCGTAACAAAATGGAGTTGTTGAAAGAAAGAATATGACTCTTGTAGATATGGCCAGAACAATGCCATACGAGACTGGCCTACCTTATGTTTACTGGGGAGATGCTATGTCAACCACATGTTATATACTCAACAGATGTCTCATAAGACCTATCCTAAAAAAGACCCCCATGAGCTATGGAAAGGAAGAAAACCAAATGTTGCATATTTTTAGCTTTCGGATGCAAGTTTTTTGTTCTAAATAATGGAAAAGAAAATCTTGAAAAGTTCAATGCGAGATCAGACGAAGCCATTTTTCTAGGGTATAGTACCACTAGTAAAGGATTCAGAGTATATGATAAAAGAACAAAAAAGATAGAAGAATCGATATATGTGGTATTTGATGAAGCACTACCTTCGACAACAGAAACTAACTCAGATGATGAAGAGCATCTAGTAGCATTTAAGAACATTTTGAAGAATCAAACCTCAGTATCATCAGAATTACAGAATCAATAAGGCCCCTCTAAAAATAGAACAGAGAAGGCTCCTTCATCTTAGTAGGAACCTATGCAACGAAAAATACTAAGAGGATGGAGAGGTCTTGATATACATCAATATATTCTGGGAGATCCCTCTGAGAGTCTAAGAACAAGATCGTCATTTAAAAAGAACCTTGTTACTTTCATTTCACAAATAGAACCAATGATAGTCGAAGAAGCTATTATTAAAGAAAACTATATTTCAGCAAAGACGAATTGAATCAATTTGACAAAAAGAAAGTCTGGAATAAAGTACCTCATCCTCAAAATAAGTTAATCATTGGAACTCGGTGGGTATTTCGAAATAAAATTGATAAAAATGGTAAAGTGGTAAGAAACAAAGTTAGACTTTGATGAAACTTATGCACTTATTGCTAGTTTGGAATCAATTAGAATCTTACTTGCCTTTGCGTGCTATAAAAACTTCAAGTTGGTCCAAATGGATGTTAAAAGTGCATTCTTAAAAAGTTACATTAACAAAGAAGTATTTCTTAAACAACCCCTAGGTTTTGAAAATGAAAACCATCTAGATTGCATGATGAAGTTAACCTAGGCTCTATATGGTTTAAAGCAGGCTCCTTGCACATGGTATGAAAGGTTAAGTAACTTTTTACTTGAAAATAACTTTGAAAAAGGAAAGGTCGATAAAATATTATTTATCAAGAGAAAGGAAAATGATTTACTCATAGTACAAATAGATGTTAATGACATAATATTTGGTGTTACTAATCCATATTTTTTTGAAGAATTCTCTGCATTGATACAGGGGGAGTTTGAAATGAGCACAATGGGAGAATTATCATTCTTTCTTGGATTGCAAATCAGGCAAACAAAAAAAGGAATCTTTATCAGCCAAGACAAATAAACAAAAGAACTTATCAATAAATATCACTTTGAGAATGCCAAACTGATGGTTACTCTTATATACACTGGAACCAAACTTGATAAAGACGAACAAGGCAAAGTTACGGATGAGACAAAATATAGAGGAATGATTAGATCACTGCTATATCTTACAAGCTCAAGACTAGACATTATGTTTAGTGTATGTCTTTACGGACGCTTTCAATCAAATACAAAATAAAGCCATTATTAAGCAATCAAGAGAATCTTTCGATATCTCCAAGGAACTATGGATTTTAGATTTTGGTATCCAAAAACTGATTCATTTGACATTGTGGGCCACTATGATGCAGATTATGCAGATGATAAAGTTGATCAAAAAAGCATAAGTGGTCACTGCCAATTTCTTAGAGGATGCCTAGTATCTTGGTCTTGCAAGAAGCAAAATTACATAACTCTTTCAACGATCGAAGTAGAATACATAGCGACGCCTAGCTATTGCACTCAAATCTTATGGATGAAGCATCAATCACATGATTTTTCTCTAAAATTTTCTCGTATTCCTATATTTTGTGATAATACTAATGCTATCAGTCTTTTTAGAAATCCTATGCATCATTCTAGGACAAAACATATAGAAATTAAGCATCATTTTCTTAGAGATCATGTTTTTGAAGGAATCATTGATCTTTTGCATGTTAATACTGATAATCAAGTAGCTGACATTTTCACCAAGCCATTTTCTGAAGATAGATTTTGTGTGATAAGAAAAGAGCTTAGTATGTGCAAATTATTTGATATTATGTCTACATGAATATTATTTACTACTTGTTTATTGCATTTTGGATAAGCAAGCTCCTTTCATTTTGATTAGAAATTCTCTCAATAGGCTCCTTTGAGTTTTAAAGGCCCTTTTTGTTTTAGAAGGCTCTTGCTCTTTTTAAGTTCCTCATATGCTGCCATTATAAATGACATGAGTCCTTATGGGGAGTCATTTGTGAAATCGTTTCAACTTTTTCAAAAATGCACTTGTGTAGTCTAACAAATCTTTGTATGCTTCTATCAAAAGATACGCAACTGATTACAATTCCTCTTCTGGCCTGTATAACTTCTCATACTTTCTCAATATCAACACTCAGAAATCACTTTGTATACCTTAAGCTATCCTATCTCATATTCTCGTCTTTGTCTTTCTCATCTAAAATGCTTATTCTCTTTGCCCCTTAACTCTCTGCAATCGTATTATCTCTTGCTTTGTTTCTCAAACCTCACTAAACTTTTCATTAATGGAAAGAACAAGATCAAAAGGATAAAAGAATAACCCAGTTTCTTCTGATAAAGCTCATATTCCTAAAATTATTTCATTAAAGGCCCAAGAATAGAAAGTGCCTAAGGTGCAATGTATTTCAAATGATTTAGAAGAAGAAACTACTCAGTTGATTAGACAACTAAGGACCAGAGGGAGTATTGAAGAGAAAGCCAAAGACAGTTCTAAAAAAACGAAACTAAGAAAGTAGAAGAAGAAGAATCCAAAGAAAGGAAAAGAGATGAAATAAAGAAAAGCAAAGTTTCTATAACTGAGGAGATCGTTAAAGATAAAAATGACAGAAAAAAGCTAGTTAAAGAAGAGATTGCTCCTAAAGAAAAAAGAGCACACAAAATAAAAATAGTAGCACACAAAGGAAAATCATCAATACCACCAAAGATGTTTTAGTCAATGGAAGCCAAAGTTCATTACAAAACACAGTATAAGAATAGAAAGGTGGTTGCTAGGTGGATCTTGCCTCCCATGATGTTTGATAACATAGGTATACCTATTTCCCCTTTCATTATGGCTATTGATTGGGAAAATCTTCTAAAGTTAAATGAGAAAGTTTGTGATGAGTTGGTTAGGATTTTCTACGCCCAAATGAACAAGGAAGAAATAAATGGAAAACTAGCCATTGTTTTATTGGTCAATGAATGTGAAATCTTAATTTTTGATGATATCTTAGGAGAAATACTGGAAGTAGCTCCCGTAGGGAGAACTAGATTTTCCCGCTATAAGTGGGATGTTGATCTAGAATTAACAAAGGTTGTCAAAACTATCTTCCTGTATATTGAAAATAATCAAGATGGAAGACCCTAGAATAGGCAATTAGACTTGATACCATGATGCCTTGCATCGCTTTTAAGTACTTCAATTTTTCCAAAGAGTAGCTCTATTGAAAGGTGCAGTCTGCTAGACACCTATATGGTGTACAATCTGCTAAAAAGAAATAAAATGAATATGTCCACAATGATTTTGAAGTTTATGTTGGATAAGGGGAATCTTAAGAATACCATTGGGTGCCTATCCTACGGGATGTTGCTTAAAAAAATTTTCAACCATTATGGAATCCCTTTTAGAAATATAAATTGGTATACATTGGATAAGTTTTACCCTTCCATCCCTTATCAATTCAGATATAAGTTGGAAAACGATGTCTAGGTAGACAAAAGATCTGAAAGGGCGATAAAACTTAGATCCTGCTTTTGAACAACAAACTCCTATCCCTCCTCAAAATGAAAAGAATGAAAAGCTCCAATCTTAGCTGCAAAAAAACTCAAATCAATCAAGAATAGTTACAGTTACAGGAATAGATTAATAGCATGCAAAATCAACTTCTTAACATGCAAATCTTTCTCCGAAAAAGTTCCGAATCTTTTCATTAATCCTATTGCTATCCCATTCTTACCTTACTTATTCAAACTTGTAATATTTTTTTTATTTGCTTTCCTCCCTCTATTCCTCTTTTTTTTTTTTTTTGCTAATGAAAAAGGGGGAAAGCATATTGATATATTTTTTGCATTACATATATATGACATAATACTTCACAATATTCCTTTGATTATATCTGTGAACTTTGTTGTTGAACTTATGAAATATGTGATATATAAACGATATGCTCATTTCTTATAGACAGGCTCCTTCAATATGTCTGAACATATAAAGATCACAAGTATCTTTCAGAATTATCTATTATGTCTTTGAATTTTGAAAAATATATCTATTATTACTTGTCATCGTCAAAAAGAGGAAGATTGTTAGCTCAAGGTTTACATTTAACAATTTTGATGATTTTCACATATTATTTCTAAATTCAAATTTGAATTATTTCCTTATATCATTAGCAGTCTAAATTCTCAAATGGATTTATTTCCTACTTCTATATCAAGAATTCACAGTCTTTATCAAAAAAGACTTGACTTCGCTCTACCTTTAAAATTCTCTAACTTCTCTTTACCTTTTCTTTCCCATCCATCCTTGTGCTTTTACCTCCATGCCCTTCTTTCTTACCCTTTCGAAGCACATCCGGTTCCTTCCCTCAGCTGGTGTAAGCAGTAGTTTCTTAAAAGACTAAGGGGACATCAGGGCGTCCTTCTCCAATGGTGTTCTCGAAAATGGGAGATCAATTTCCATCCTTGGTTTCCTTCCCTCCTCTGTCTCGAGAGCTTAACGTAGCCAAGAAGGGAGACAATCAAGGTGAGCAGTGAGCTTCTGGGGATCATAGTTTGAAAAGGAAGGTAGCAAATGGATTTTGGAGGGACAAGTTCAGTGGTCAACACAATAAGGGTAAACTAACATATTACCCGAATGTGATGCATGATAGTATTTTTTTCTCCACCTTTGGAGTTGCTTCAGGCTGACGCACGAGCATGGTCAAAGGTGATAGTTGGTTTTTTCTGGTCCAAAAGGTTGGCATTCCTGGTGGTGAATGCATGGGTTATGGCCCGATAGAGCAAGAAAGGTCTTGAAAAAATCCATGTTAATGGAGGATGGGTCAATCCTCTTCAAGTTTTCTGAACCTTTAGATATTAGTGAGATACTTGAGAAAGGTCCATGGCATATAAGTGATCAGCCATTGTTCTTGTGGCAGTGGAGACCTGGGTTAGGGCTAGAAAGAGGGTCGATAGAAGCTATTCCACTTTGGGTGCAATTTTATGGCCTCCCAATGGAGTATTGGACTGTGGAAGGTTTGAGTTATTTGGCAAGTGCTATAGGCAAGCTGATTTGTATAGACTCCCAAACAACAACTATGGAGCAAATCGGTTATGCTAAACTTTGTATTGAAGTTACCAAGGATGCAGAATTACCAGATATATTTCCTATTCTTTGGCTTAGAGAAGCAGGAGAGTTGGTAAGGGATGTCATCTCTATTTCGTATCCATGGAAGCAATTGAATGTGATTAAAAAATGGGTTATTACTCGAAGGAAGTTTAAGACAGGTTGGCACTCTGATTTGGAGGTTGATGCAGATAAATATATGGTTTCGATGATGGATATCGATTCAAGTTAGCAACAAGAGATGGATAGTTATTCAAGATGTTATGCCTTAGGGGAATCAGGCACAAGTAGGAAATTCTTACAGAAGGCGTCAAATGTGCAGTTATCTTTGGGTACTGGGCAAATTTAGTTGAATCTTCAGACAGGGGATGTTAAAAGTAGCAAGGAGGGGACTGAGATAGGTGGATTTCTTACTACTTGTGATGGTCTATGTACTAGTACCATATGGGAAGAGGCAAAAGAAGACACGGTGGATTCTCCTAATAAGACTACTATAAGTAGGGCTAGAGGGAGTTTTAACATGGGAATAGATGTAATTTCGAATACAGAATTGGTTGGGTCTAGTCAGGTGTTGGTTAGGAAATCTCAAAGAATTATGGGTAGAAAGAAAGGGAAGAAAAAAAGCATAAAGGGGCCATCTCCCTTGAGTGTCTTTTTTAGGTGTTTTATCTCTATGTCAATCTTGGTTTGGATGTAATTTTGGATACAAAATTGGTTGAGTCTAGTTAGGTGTTGGTTAGGAAATCTCAAAGAAGCATGGGTAAAAAGAAAGGGAAGAAAAAAAAAGCACAAAGGGGTCATCTCCCTTGAGTTTCTTTTTTAGGTGTTTTATCTCTATGTCAATCTTGGTTTGGAATACAAGGGGACTAAATGATCCCCTTAAAAAACTGATGGTGTAAAAACTAGTTGCGAAGGAAAAACTAGTTTTGGTAAGCCAATGTGTTGCAGAAAAGTAGGGATTTTTTGGGACCTAAATGGAGTTTGTATTCTAATCATGTACACCATTATAATGATAGGATTTTATGTTGGTATAATTCGGATTTAATGACAGCCCAAGTGCTCAAGATGGGGGATCAATTTATACACTTACATTGTTGGTTGATCAGTAAGTTTCATTTTGAGGTGACTGTTATATATGGGTAAATTTTGTATTCCAACGTACTAAACTATAGGATGAGTTGATGAGTTTTCATACAAGGATGCAATACCCTTGGCTAGTTATTAGGGATTTTAATTGTAGCATTAATTCAGATGAGGTAGAGGGAGGGGTGCGATTCAATGGGGGTTCCGGGGTTGAACTTAATCAGTTGCTTCTGAACACCGATTTAGTGGATCTTAAAGGTATCAGAAGATGGTATACTTAGGAAAATAAGCAAAAAGAGAATATGTTCATTCGAAAAAAATTAGATCGAGCGTTGGTGAATCAAAATTGTCTTAGGTTGGTGAATTAAAATTGGCTCAGGTCTTTCCTTACTGCTTGAGCTGTATTTAGAGAGCCACAACTTTCTGAACATACGCCTATAGTAATATGACATATGTGTGTTAGCTTTCGGATTGGGGCCCCATTCAGATTTTTCAGTGGCTTATTGGCAGACCGAGGTAGTTAGGTGTAAGGCATTTCAATTGATACAGAAATTGGAAACTGCCAAAGCAGCCATTAAGGTGATTAGTAAGGATAGAACTCAGAATTTGTAGGATATGGGCAATCAGTTGGCTAAAATACAAAGGGAGTGTTATAGAGATCCGCTTAATGATAACTTAAGAGTCACGGAGGCAACTTGGATGCAACAGTACCAGGAGTGTCTAAAATTACACAATTCAATCATTAAACAGAAGGCGAGACAAACATGGCTTAAAGAGGGAGATTTCAATGCAAAATTTTTTTAAGCTTCGATTCTAGCTCGTAGGAATACAAGCACTATTACTGAACTAAAGGATGAGGAGGGTAATCGTTTGTGTGGACAATTGGATATTGCAAATCACATTCGGGAGTTTTATATGAAGCTTATAGGGAAAACCAAGAGTGAAAGAGGTGGGTTTGGGGTTAAAAATATGTTAGAGTTTTGTCCAAGTCAAGAAAGGTTGGAGATGCTAAATGCCCCTTTTTCAGCCCAATAAGTCTTGGTTACATAGCTCAAAAGCTCTTGGTCCTAATGGGTACTCAGTAGGTTTTTTTAAGCACACATGGCATATTATAGATCAGGTATTAACAGAAGTTGTGTTAGAGTTTTTCTCTTCCAAAAAACTCCTGAAGGAGATAAAACACACGTACCTATATTTGATTCCAAAGAAGGAGAGACTGGAGATGATTGCTGATTATCATCCCATTTCGTGCTGCACTACGGTTTATAAAATCATTGCATCCCTATTGGTCGATAAATTAAAAATAATGTTGACAGAGGTGGTAAACAAAGCCCAAGGAGATTTTCTCCCTTCTAGAAGTATTAGGGACAATATACTGTTGTTGCAAGAATTGCTAGGTGAATATCACACTGGTAAGAAGCTTTAAAATTGTGCTATAAAGATAGATCTATACTAAGCCTATGATACAATTGACTGGGGATATTTGAAGGATTTCTTGGAAGGGATTGGTATGCCTTAAAGATTCTGTAACTGGATATTACAATGTGTTTAAACCACTTCAATGAGTATTCTAATAAATGGCATTCCCACACAACCTTTTCATATCACTATAAGGATTAGGTAAGGGGACCCCCCCTCCCCTTACCTTTTCACTCTTGCTATAGAGGGTCTGTCAAGACTATTATCTAGACTAGTGGTTTGTAATGGGCGGTTTCAGTATCATTATAAATGTCGTGAATTATGTTTGTCTCATTTGTTGTATGCAGATGATGTTATATTATTGTGTAAGGCGGATCCTCAGGTGATTTCGATGATGATGAGCTTGATACCTACTTTTTCTGAATGGTCGGGAATAAAGATGAATACAAAGAAGAGTGGCATATTTGTTTCTTCCGATGTGCACAACTTGGAGAGGTTCACAAGCTTAGTTGGGTTGGCTCTTTAAGAAACACCATTCAGGTATTTGGTCATTCCCATCACTTTAAGTAAGCCCAAATTTACTGATTTCCTCCCACTTCTTGAAAGATTGAAAGGTAGAATTTATGCTTGGTAGAATCAGTTTCTTTCACTTGCTGCTAGAGTTACCTTGATTAATCAATTTTAAATAGTTTACATGTACATTGGGCTGCTCATATAGTAATTCTGAGGAGAGTGATCAAGGACATGGAACAGATACTAAAATCATTCTTATGAAATGGGAAGCATGATCAATGTAAGGGAGCTAAAGTAAAATAGAGAGATATTGTAGTGCTAAAAAAAATATGGAGGATTGGGCATCATTCCCATTACACAAATGCAATGTGTTTTGTTACTGAAGAGAATCTGGAGATTATTTGTGGATAAAGAAGCGATGTGGGTCAAGTGGGTGCAAACCTATCGACTCAATGGACAAAGCTTTTGGCAAATTATGGAGAGGTATGATCATTCTTGGATTTCTAAAATTTTGTTAAAACTTAGAGAATTGATCTATCCTTATATAAAATGTCGGGTAGGGAATGGAGAGAATACTTGGTTTTGGTTTGATAACTGGAGCAATCTTAGTCCTTTATGGGGTGCAGAATGAATTATTAACTCTTTGTAATAGGCTTCCTAAAGAAACTAAAGTTGCATGGATATTTCGGGAGAGGGTGAGGATGAACAGTTGTAGGTTTGTACATTTAATTGATGAGCATATGAATGGAGTTCAGATGAGTGCACAATAGGATAAGTTCATATGGGTGGCTCATTCTAGTGGGGAGTTTACTAACAAATCTATACATAGTATAGGGAGAAATTTTCCTGAAGTGGTCCCCTAGGCTGGGTTGGTTTGGATGCAAGTTTTATGCCTCAGGTTGCTATTTTTGTGGCTTACCATTAAAAATAGATTGCGAACAAAAGACCGATGGTTTGGTACTTATGACCCCTTATGCATTTTATGCAAACATGTAAATGAGAGCAGGAATCATTTGTTTATTGAATGCAAATACACTAAAGTGGTGTGGAGCAAAATATTTCACATGCTTGGAGTACCAAGTTTTTCTTATATGTGGGCTGAAGTTTTAAGTGATGTTCTTCATTTTTCTAGAAATGGGCAGCATGATAATATACTTATCAAGACGTCGTTTCAAAGGGTGATCTACCATTTATGGAGGGAGAGGAATAGATGCATATATAAGGGTGAGGAACGACATAAATATGAGCTTGCAACGGCTATAGTTTATTTGATTAAGGAGTTAATCATAGCAAAAGGGAAGCAAGATGACATTAGACAAGAACTTAGAGTGACATGGTTACTATAGCTGTCCCTAGGGGTGTTCGGTTGTAGGGTTGTAGTGTAGTAGTCTTGGTTGTATTTTTTTGGCTTTTCCTTGTAAAGGTGTGTACATAAGTTTTCAACTTTGATTATACATATATATCGTTATAATTTTCAAAAGGAAATAAAATTATAAGAAATACAATTCCTTTCTTGCAAGAACCAACTTGGTGAGCTTACCTTATTTATCCGAAAGGATCCTACCATTTACGAATTTGACAAAAGCAGAAAATAAAGCAATGAATAGTTGAAGATATTGATTATTTAAAGAAGAGTAACAACACTTGTGAATTAGAACAACAATCATACAACGAAATGTTTATACAACGATCATACATAGCTAAATACACAGAGTTGCAAAATCATTGAGCTACATTCATATTCTTAAGAGTTATGCCATTATCAGTGTGCCTTAAAAAGTGAAATCACTTTATCGAGAGAGACAAATTGTTTACATTAACTTTTATTCTTTCTCTATAAGCTTTTAGACCCTTGGAGAGTGTGTTGGAAGGTTAGAGAACTTTGAAAAATATGTATTCATGAGCTTGAAGAGGCTCGTCAAATTTAATACTTAGTTTATTATAGTAAAACACTCAAGTTGGATACTTGGGGACTGGATGTACACTAGGGTTGTAAGCCGAACTAGTATAAATCGATTGTGTCCTTCTCTATCTGCTCTTAACTTTTACTTTTCTGCGTTACATTGTGTGTGCCTTTATTTTAGCAAGATATTTCTTTTGCTTTTGACTTGCAAAAGGTTCATTCTATTTTAACAGGTGTCTTTTGTTTAAATCCTTTTTAACAGAACTTTTCATTTAGTAGGCCCCTGTCATCTAAAAGGCTTTATCAGTTAACAAGCTACTTCTTCTTTAAGCGCGAGCACGCTCCTTTCGATTAATAAATTTCTTTCGTGTTTCAAATAACTAACAAGAACTTTTCTTTTTAAACGTTAACAAGTTTTTTCGAAGTTTGATAGGAACCTTATAGTCATTAACACTCCTAATTCAAGAAGAATTTTTTTACTGTGTAAATTTTTTTTATACGCACAATTCATCCTTCTCTTACATGTGTTTGCTTTGTATCACGGTGAATTACCATAATATTACAAGCGGTACAAACCGGAACTCGGTCAAAAAACCAAAAACGTGGGTGGAGATCTGAATGGAGAGAGAGAAGATTTGGTGGTTTTTTGATCGCAACGACACAGACACTCCAAAGAGAGCAGATCCTCAGTGAAGCTTTGACGACTTCGGGGCAACAACGAGCTGACGGTGGGCTGGTGACAACTTCGATGAAGGTTGAGTACTTTTATATACAAATTCAGGGAAAAAAAAAGCTCCTAAGCTTAGATCTGAACAGTGGAGATGAAATCGCAAATGCGTGAAAGATATGAAATCGTAAACGGCGGAAGTAGGGATTCTAACACGATGAAGCATATACAATCCACATAAATGGAGACTGGACAAGGCAATTCGCAAGCTTAGCTTACAACAAATAATACATAGTTCACAATGAAGACAAATATTAATAAACCACAAAGAAACAAACTAATAGAGGGACACGCATGCTCTTAAGTTCCAAAACAAGTGTAAACAACGCACTTGCAAATTACAGTTGTAATTGCGACAAATCAAATAATAATCCGGACTGCAACCTTAATAGTACGACTATAATTTAAAACCATGAGGAGCATCATTGATTCATGATTGGCAATCACGGAATTTGATCATTCCTGTGTCATTAAACTCTGAGCAGCTCTTCCAATATTTGCAACATGTGTTAGACATTTTCCATAAAATTGGACATCAATTAATTACTTTTATTGGTTTTTCAATGATTTATCAATTAAACTATGTAATGTGATCCAAATAAAGATAATAAAGCATCCCAATAAATGATCTAGGTTAATGGGTTAAAGTCTAAGGAGAAATTAGACCCCAATTACTGTAGACCGGACCCATATTGAGCTCGTACTGGAGAAGCCCGATATAGTTACTATATATATAAAAGGTTAAAGTCTCCTGTAGCTGCTGTAGCAAATCGTGAATGTAAGGATACTCTAGGCCATTTAGAGGTTCACGTATATAGAAAGTTACCAAAAGACTTTAACGCATCTCAATGAGTAGATCCAATGAAGGTGTCAATGGATTCAAGCTCGTTTCGGCCTCAGAATAATACTTGTTTGAAGTTATGAAATCAAAATTAGAAATTTTTCACATTTCTTCATTATTTCCCTTTCATGTTCGATCTGGGACATGAACTAAAGCTTATGTTACGTGTTACACGTAATATCAGAACGATTACGTGATCGAGTGGTTACAAACAAAGATTTTATTATTTTTCTCCGTAAGGTTTTCTGAAGAATAAAGTTTGATTATTTTTTTCTTATGTATTGTTGCTTGAAAGTGGTATATATGTATTTAGCCTTGCAAAGTGGTCGAAAACTAGCTTAGGAGCGCAAAAAACTCATCCGAATCTTACCGAAAATTGCCTATTTCCAGCGAGGGTTAAAGAACCATACGCACCAGACAATGCACAGTGAAGCAGGACATTGGTACAAATGCCAAACAAGTCGCACACGGGGCATCGAAAGCGTGTCTATGTGTGCATGCCAGATGCGTTCGAGGAGAGCGTGTGGACCGCACACACCCCATCACCACACACATGCTGACATCATGCAGATGATGTGTAGGCTGATGTCAGTATTACTGTATATGGGCAAGTACAAATGAAAACTCAAAATTTTCAAATATTTTGTAAAGGTACCTCAGGTCATTTTGGGTCAGTTTCAAGGTTGGGGAAATTTATAAAGTGAGTTTTTCATTTTTTGGATTAATTACATGGGTAATTTCGCTCCAAAAAAAGAAATTAAGGTGTTCTAAAGTCATTTTTGAGTGAATTTCCAAATTTCGAGCTTCACATAAGGGAGATACTTTATATTTTTGTGTCTCGAGTCCTATGTTCAGTGTTTATATTAGCATGATAGTCACTCGTATTGAGATTTTTCCAACAAAGTCTCAAATAAAGTTTAAAGATAATGTCTTAGCACTAGTATATGATAATTATACTGTGCATTCGGGTTTAGCATTTATTGATGACATTTTACCACATATTGTATGCCTATACAGAATGAGAGGATAACATAAAGTTGTATCCCTTATGTTTTAAGGGTCTTTTTAAGTACTGATAAGATTGCAATCACTATAGTGGGCTTTCAAGTCAATATTTGGATTATTCCGCTTGTATGTTAAGGGATGTCTCTGGCCTCATTTTTTATTATTCTGCCCACAAGTGTTAGCCTTACTTGGAATTTTGAGATGTGCATAAGGCATAAGATAGAGGAAAGTCGTTGCTTAAATGATCTATTTACCCATAGGTGATAGTGTCATGAGAGTTGATGGTTTATACGCTGATCACTTTTATGTGGAGGTCTAATTACATATATTATATATTCAGCTCACATGTGTTTCATAATATGTGTAATCGTATTCTTGGTAAAGACACTATTAAAGGCTTTGAGTATCACTGTTATGCTACATTTGTGTTGATCTTTGCATTGTCATTTTGCAATCACTTTTTCGATCAACAGTCACAATGTCACCATTAAAATCTTGACCGGTTTCAATATGAAGAAGTGGATTGAGGATGTATTGATTACGATGGAGATGGAAGAAATTGACATGACCATATATATGAATAGACCATCTCCACTTGCATCCAGCAACTTGAAGGCTATAAAGCAGCCTATGCAGCTTGGGATCGGTCAAACATAATGTGTTGCATGACCATTAAGAGATCCATTCCTAACCATCTATTAAATGGACTTTTAGAGACAAACATAGCAAAGGAATTCCTAATGTCTCCCAGAGGTACATGGTCTCATCTAATGCTGAGATAAGTACCTTGATGAAGAAGTTGTTCTCCATGAGGCATACTAGAGAACGAAGAGGGATGGACTACGTATCAAGAATGATCCATCTCTATAGTAGATTGAAGATGCTAAATATTCCTCTTCTTGATGTCTACATAGTTTACTAGACTCTGAGCACACTCCCTCTAGAGTTTAGTAATCTGGTGACGACATATTACTCATTAGATGAGGAATGGAACTTGAATGCTTTAATTGCCCATTGTGTTGCTGAGGAGGAGAAACAAAGATTATTGTTCCTCAAGCCCTCAAAGCAACTAAAGGGAATGTAAAGGTGAAGCATGCTAAGTTCAAAGGTAGGAAGTCTAATTTTCTCCACATGCTGATGCTAACAATCTAACGCTAGTAAAGATCCTGTGTACATAAAGAAGTTAAAAATATAAGGCCTAAAAGGAAAGACGAAAACCATCAAGTAACTCCTTGGCTTATCAGTTTATGAATCTAATTTTGTGATAATCACATAAAGTTCCATGTGGCTAGATAGTGGGGCATTTAATCGAGTTGCTTCCACAATGCAGAGATTCATATCCAAGATAAAGTTAACTAAAGATGAGTAGATGTTGATGGTTGGAAATAATGAAGAAGTGAATAATTTATCTATAGGGAATGTATGGTTGAACCTTTATATAAGGTTCATTTTGGTTATACACGACATATTTTATAATTGATCTTTGTATCAATTTTGAACAAAGAAAGTTAATGTTTTGTAATTAATTCTTTTTTTAATAATTATTATCTAGTACAAAACATATCGGTACAACTTTCTTATCAGATGATTCACATAAAATGTGTCTCATCCTGGAAAAGATATACGCTTCTTCATATATTGCCTAACAAGTCATGAAAAATAAAACCCTTATAAAAGAAAAGTCATACATGTTGTGGTATAAAGGTTAAGCCACATTTCTGAAGCTAAGATTGAGAGATTGATTGATGATAATATTCTCTCAATTATGGATTTTGATGATCTAGAAACATGTGTTGACTTCTGCAGGAGTAAGTTGAATAAAATAAGGAATAAGGAGTCAACTTAAGCATTTGGCTTATTGGATTTAATACATGCGAATATTGGTGAACTTTATGTAGTTAAGTTATGTAAGTCTAAACATTTCTGGCATTTAAAGATGATTATTCTCGTTACATTTTAATGTGTTCTTATTTAAGGAAATATTTGAAGTTCTTGATTAGTTCAAGATCTTTAAGACTTAAGAAAAGAACCAATTTCGAAATTCTATTAAGATTGTCATATTTGACCGTGGAGGAGAGTATTATGACAAACATGGTATTTCAGGGGAAAGAAAAGGCTTGTTTTCCAGATATGTGCAATCAGTTGGAATAATGACTCGGGTCACTATGCTGAGTAGTCCTGAGCAAAATGGTGTGGCCGAAAGGTGTAAAAACACCCTAAAGGACACGATGAGATCAATGTAAATCATTACTAACCTACCTAATTATCTAGGAAGACAGGAAGCCTTACACACATTCGTGTATGGGGCTGCCCTGATGAGGTGCATTTATATAATCCTTATGAAGACAAATTGCATGCTTATTCTGCTCACTGCTTTTAGTAGGATATCCTGATCACTCTCAAGGCTACAGGTTTTACTATAGAAAAAGGGGGTCTCAAATTGTGGAATCACAAACAGCTGAGTTTCTGGAATATGATGTCTATAATGGTGGTGGGCTCTCTCACCCTTCAGATAGTAACAAGACAGATACTACAGTTATTACATATTCGTTATTCATATGGTAAGGTCTAGTAGATCTAGTTCTAAGTATCATTCCTGTAAAGGAATAGGAACCCATACTTGAACTATATAAGTTCCTAGGGTACAATAATCAATGCAGTTGTGCAAATCCATAAAGATGAGACGACTTGCTATTTCATCTAGTTATATATTCTATTTAGCTTAATAAGACTATGATATTGGACATGTTATGGTTCCAGTCACTTTTACAGAAGTTGTTTCTGGACTCCATACAGATTTGTGGTGGGATGCAATGAAGGACGAGATAACATCCATGAAGCATAACAAGGTATGAGAGCCAGAGTGGTTTACCTTAACATTACAAACCAATTAGTTATAAATGGTTGTTTAAAATCATAAAGGATTTAGGATAAATTTTAGCGATTTATGGCTCGCTTAGTTGCCAGAAGGTTCATTTAGAGATAAAGGGTTAACTTTAATGTTAACTTATCTCATGTATCATCTAAGGATGCATTTAGAGTGATTATGGTAATTATAACCATGATGATATAGAGTTACATCAGATAGCTGTCAAAACCGTTTTCCTAAGTCAAGATCTTTATGAAGAGGTATATATAGTACACCTGAAAGTTTTCAGGATCCAGATAGAACTGACTTGTTTTGTACGTTAAGCAAATTAATATACAAGTTACATCAAACCTCCCAAAAGTAGTAGGTTATAATTAATGACGTTTTAACCTTTTTTGGCTTCATAGAAAACAAAGTTAAAAGATGCTTGTACTACAAGGTCAAGGGGAGAAAAGTTAACTTCCCATAGTTGTACATAGATGATATATTGCTCGAGTCAAATAACTTAACCATGTTGCATAAGGTTAAGCAACTTTTGGCTAAGCACTTTGACATGAAGATTTTGGGTGAATCATCTTTTTTCATAGGTATACAGATCCACCAGGATAGATCTGAACACTCTTTAGGCCTCTCACAGACAGCATACATTGAGTATGTGTTACAATGGTGTAATACGGTTGACTGTAAACCTATTAGAGCACCAATCTCTCATGGTGACAGATTATCTATGGCACAGTATCCAAAAGAATGAAGTAGAGATCAAGGCTAAGAGGAATGTTCGTTATTCTAGTACGATTGATAGCTTGAAGTATGCCCAGGTATGCACTAGACCGAACATTGCATTTCATGTTAGACTTTTAGGTTGATATCGGGTGAACCCAGGTATAGACGACTGGAATGCAATTAAGCGAGTGTTAAGACACTTAAAGGGAACCAAAGATTATATTTTAACATACATATGGGTCAACAATCTAAATCTCGTAGGGTATTTAGATTCTGATTTTACTATGTGTCTGGATGATCAAAAGTCTACTTCAGGTTACTTTTTAAGTTAGCAATGATTCAGTATTGTGGAAGAGTGTCAAAAAGATACTAATGAGTTCCTCGACAATGTATGCAAGGTTTGTAGCATGCTATGGGGCTGCTTCATAGACAGTTTGGCTCAAAAACTTGATTTCTGATCTTTTTGTGATTGATAAAGTTGATAGGCCCATTTGGTTGTACTGTGACAATCTTGCTGTTGTATTGTTTAGTAACAACAATAAGAACATCACAGGGTCTAAACATTTGGAGATAAAATATTTAACCATAAAAAAGTTTGTACAAAAAAGGTGACACTAAAATGGAGCATTTGAGGACTGAGAGTTTGTTGACTGATCCTTTAACTAAAGGACTTCACCCACATACCTTCAAAAGACAAGTATACAATATAGGTGCTTTGAAGTCCTTTGATACTATAAGTTAGGGATCGTAATGTTTGCTCCTTGTATATTTATACATTTTGATGTATTATGATACTATGGTCCTTATTAATAATGATGACCTTCGTTTATCCTCAGTCATACTTGTTACTATATGTTGTCATAATACATGTGAAAGTATTAATATTTGTATCGATCTTAAGCATTTTAAAAGTCATTGGGCATATGTACAGTTTGACCTTAAGCCTATGTCATTAAGACATATACAGTTTGATATGAATATCCAGGGACATTAACATGACATAGGGAGATATAAATGTTTAATCCCATAATGATGTTCTCCAATGTTGTTTAGTATTAAGTGAGAGAACATAATGATGTTCTCTAATGTTGTTTAGCATTTAGCAAGAGAACATAAAGGCTTTCCCTAATGCAGTTTAGCGTTTAGTGAGAGAAAATAAGATTTCTCAGTTGCAGTTTAACATAAAGTTTAGAGAAATAGCGACCTACAAATAGGACTCAAAGATTACTTCAAGAGTAGATTGCACCAAGGAACCTCATTTGAGTAAGATGATAAGAGCAAATGACAGGAATTATTAGTAAACTTGCCATTTGGGTGAAGAGTCCAAGTGATAACATCTTTATCCACGTCTTAAAGTTGAGGGAAAAGATTTATTAGAGAGCCAAAACTCTGAAATTCCCCCTCCATGTACCATTTCTTATTAAGTTGGAAACTTTGAGATTTAAAGGACTTCTATTCCTCAAATGTAGAGCCTCTGGATTACAGATAAGAGGGTTAGAATTAAGCCAATTATCAAACCAAAGCCAAGTCTTTTCACAATTACCATTCCAATGTTTAATGCAAGGATACATAAGGTCTCTCTCACCCATCATCTATGTAAGAAACCAAGAGAACGCCCTTATACTATTAGCTTGCAAGAAATTGGAGTTTTTGATCTAATACTCATGGATCCATTTAGTCCAAGTGCATATTTATCTATGTAGAGCCTCCAAATTCTCTTGTACGTTAGGATCTTCTGCATGATTGTAATAGAAATTATTCCCAATCGTCCAAACTTCTTAGGGATGGTAACTTCACCCTATTTAATCTTTGCCTTCTTAGTATTCTCTACTCTACCTGACCATAGGAATGCTCTCATGATTCTATCTAACCATAGGAATGCTCTCATGATTCTATCTATCTCTTTTATAACCTTCCTAGGTAAAGTGATATAAGAAGTCTTATGTAAACGTAAATTGCCTAAGACAGAGATAATAAAAGCAAGTCTAGCAGCGTAAAAGAGAAACCAATTTTGCCAAGCTTGGATTCTAGATTTAATCCTTTCTATGAGAGGCAAACAATTATGATATTTTGAGTTGGAAGAGGTTATTGGAACACCTAAGTAGCAAAAAGGAGTGGAATGAACATTAAGGCTAATTACTTCTTAGTTCATCCATATTCCTGACATCTGCAGATATGTATATGCTACTTTTCTCAGAGTTGAGTTGCAGACCAAACCATTTCTCAAATAAATTTAAAGCATTCATCGAGATTGTGATAGAATATGTATCAATCCCTCACACATGCATGAGATCATTTGTATACATTAGATGAGTCAAGTTGATCACACTACACTTATAGTGAAATTGGAATCCTCAGTTGCCTGAGGTCAACTTACTTATCAGTCTTGACAAGCCTTCCATTACAAAGGTAAATAGATAGGGAGATAGGGGATCTTCCTGGTTTGGTTAGGATACCATTCACAAGCACACAAAATGTAGTGGCTTGGATATATGTCATTATACAAGTAACAAATTGTGAAGGTAACTGCAAAGCATCAAGACATATCTGTATAAGCCTCCACCTAATTGTATCAAAAGTTTTGAAGAAGTCAATTTTGAGTAAACATCTTCTGAGATTTTTACCTGAGTTATAATCCTTCAAAAATTCTTGTAGGAGAAGAATATTATCTCCTATGTTTCTGTCAGGAATGAAGGCCCCTTGTGCAGAATTAATGATTCCCAATATAGCCACTTTAAACCCCTCTGTTAGAAGTTTGGAAATTCCTTTATAAACTGTGTTATAATAGGAAATAGGTCTAAAGTCATTCCTCGTCCAAGAGGATTGCTTTTTAGGTACCAATATGGTTTATTTCTTAGAGCATTTTGGATGAGGCAAAGAATTCTAAGACTACCTCAGTGAAGAGCTTGCTTATGATATCCCATATTTTCTGAAAAAAGAGAGCGATAAACCCATCAAGCTCGGGGGAATTAGAAGGATGGAGGCTAAATAATAGTCTCTTGATGTCATGTTCAGTGAATGGAGAGACCATATATTCCTTGATATCTTGATCAATAGTACAATCAAAGAACCGCAAAGTATTGGGACTAGGCTCAGTTTTATCAACAGTACCCATTAGATGTACAAAGTAGGAGCAAGCAAGCTCCTACAAGCTAGGAAAATCAATATATTCATTCTCACCACTATCTTGAAGTGCCAAAATTTTATTGATAGTCCTCCTACCCAATGAATAAGAATGGAAGGATTTCGTGTTGGAGTCCCTTTCTTTCAACCAATGAATCCTGGCTTGAGGATACAATTATGAAGACTAAGAGCATTCTGAAACTCTTGTAGTCTTTGTTTTTCGATCTGTCTATGTTCAATATTATGAGGGGAATCATAGCATTTTTTTTATCTATCTTTGAGGGTGCTTAGATTTTGATTTCTCCTATGCATAAAACTTTTTATAGCATCTTTCACCATTCTTAATTTTTTCATCGGTTGATAGGATTTAAAACCCTCAACCTCATAATTCCAACATTTATGGACTAATTCTGAGAAACCATCCATCTGTTCATTACCAATAAAAAACCGAAAAGGACCAAGTGAGCAATCTCCCTATAAAATTAAGATTAACCAAGTCCATGCTCAATAACAAAACAAAAAGTTCTCTGGTTAATACTAGATTGAACCTTCGTACTCCTTTAATCTCAGTTGAGTTTAGTGAGCAATTGAAATCCCTAGTAACAAATCAGGGGTGTTGTATATTTTGCTGCAATAGATATAGGTCCATCCATAGTTTGCTTCGTTGGAAGCCAAAATTAGAAGCATAGACTAAGGATATGTCAAAAACAATTGTCATACCTTGGTATTGACAGTGCAAATGTATGTACTAATCAGTTATTTCAACCAACCTTCCACCAATAATGTCCGTATTGTAAAGACAAATAATACGATCATTGAAATGTGCATTATGATTTGAAATAAGTGGTAATGTTGTCGCCTGCAATCAAATTAATACCAACTCTAGCAACAAAGAAAATGTAGTTAGTGAAGAGTTGAGATCATTCCCATGAGGAATTCTAACACAAATGTTATACGAGTTGAAACTAAAACAAATTAGGGGGTTTAAATTAACATAAATTTAAGAAATTAAAAATGACATAAATTGAAAATTAACAAAAATAATCAGATCTAGAAATTTAATAAACAAACCTTGGTTTCGAGTCACCTACGTTATCAAACTAATATGGATCTTCGATGTAAAACTCAGTTCAGTAACAAACATTCATTGGCTAATGTTTTCTCTTAAGATTAATGGCATGTTTGGTTCAATGGAATAGAAATTCTATTCCTACTCTATTCCTAACCTTTACCTATTCTTGTGTTTGGTTAGACAAAAACAAATAGAATAGGTATTCTTAGGTTTTATTATTCCTTGACTATGAGGAATAGCTAAAGAACACTATATGATGTCTTTAGCTATTCCAAGGTAATTGGGAATAAAGACACCCAACTCTTTGACCATTCTATCCTCGTCAAATAATAATAATAATATAAACAAATAATAATAATAATATAAAAAATTAATAATAATAATAATAATAATAATATTATTATTATTATTATTATTATTATAAACAAATAATAATAATAATATAAACAATTAATAATAATAATAATATAAACAAATAATAATAATAATAATATAAACAATTATTAATAATAATAATAATAATATAAACAAATAATAATAATAATAATAATAAAACAATTAATAATAATAATAATAATAATAACAATTAATAATAATAATATAAACAAATAATAATAATAATAATAATGATAATAATAATAATATAAACAAATAATAATAATAATAATAATAATAATAATAATAATAATATAAACAATTAATAATAATAATAATAATAATAATAATATAATAACAAATAATAATAATATAAACAAATAATAATAATAATAATATAAACAAATAATAATAATATTAATATAAACAAATAATAATAATATTAATAATAATAATAATATAAACAATTAATAATAATATTATTATTATTATAAACAAATAATAATAATAATAATAATATAAACAATTAATAATAATAATAATAA
>JAOSBN010132157.1:1165-28713 GCA_027563595.1 Erythroxylum suave
TGATTGATACGGTTACTATTTGTTGACATTTGAGTTCAGCTTGTGGTGGATGAGTTAGAAAGTAAGATGCTTGTCCAATAAGTGTTGTGAAGCATATAGCAGTGATTGATACGGTTACTATTTGTTGACATTTGAGTTCAGCTTGTGGTGGATGAGTTAGAAAGTAAGATGCTTGTCCATTGACTGCAGTGCTGAATGGGTTAAAGTAGACCGTGTACTGGGAATTTGGCTTAGATATCCTATATATTGTGGTATGAGGATTTTCTTCCAATAGCTATGCGTAAAAGTGCAGCACCTTCATTTGATTGTCTCCCGCTTTTCAGAAAATAGAGGGAGAAAAAAGATTTTTGTCAGCACATTCATTTAATTTTTGTTATTAAATTAAATTTATTTTCAGAAAATAAAAAAATAATTAAAAGAAAATAAGTGTATTTGCGACGTTTTTAGAAAAATATTAGTATTTTATGTGACGTTTTACATAAAACATCGCAGAAATTCTTTACCTACACCACATCTGACGACGTTTTTTAAAACGTCGCAAATTGCATTATGTGACGTTTTAAAAACGTCACAAATTGCCCGTTTTCTTGTAGTGATTCAAAATCATTATAATAACTAATATATGTAAATATAAATAAAAACATATCAGGTCGAGTATAGGGATGGTAATGAGTCGTACTAGGCCCCGGCACGACCCTTGCAATTGCCCAACTTGGCGATAGGAGGGCTAGACTAGCCTTGCTGACTTATTATTTTCTTAAAAAAATCAAAATAAAGTCATTTGGTCATTGTTCGTTTGGCCTCAAGCATGGCAAGGTCATGACCTAGGCTATCAGAGACCTAGTCAATCCAGATTTAGTTAGTTGACTTTGGATCGGTTGAGCCAAGGCCAATTGTCAAGCCTGATCGGGTCAGGTTTTATTAGGCTTTTGTTTGACATTGGAGAAAGAGTAGATAGGCTGTGGGCTTCAGTCCTTGTAGTTGATTACCAATTTGGTTTTAGGGACCACATGAAGTTTTTTTTTTGAAAAGTTAAAATGTATTAAATGAATAATAGCTACAAGCACGTCTTTATCTTAGTCACAAAACACAAGCTCTTTCTAGGCAAAGGATCCACATGAAGTTCATAACTCTTTATACGTATTAAATCTCTTTGATAAAAAAAATTTCAATTTTTTTGAACTTTTTAATGCTAATATTTTTTATCTTATAAGCAAATTCTAAATTTTTAAATATAATTTAAAACCAAATATTTATTTAAAAAATATAATACAAAAGATTCCTAATTTCTTCTTTTCACTTATCTGTCATTTTGTTTATAAAAAAGATATATTTCACATTATTAAACTATATTTTACTAATTGAAATTTAACTAATAAAATTATATAAATAGTTAACTCGCAAGAAAATAAAAATATTTTGCGATAACTTTTGTTAAATCTAACTAGGGATGTTAACGGGCCAGACACTCGTGCGGGCCAAAAACGGCTTGTGGACTGTGGACGGGCCGAGACCTCCGGCCCGCTCGAGCCACGGGTTTCCTGTCGGGCATAAGTCGGCCCGAGTGTTTAATATTTTTAAAAATTTTTGAAGACAATTTTAAAAATTGTAGTTATATTTTTTAAAATTCATTTCTACCTATGTCATTGTAATTAAAATTTTGTTTGGAGTAATCTTCTTAAATTCTTAATGTAAGTCTTGATATAAGATATAAGTATACTTTAAATCCTTCTTGTCAGTCATCCTTAGAGTGTTACAAGGATAACAATGATATCATATATTCATATTTCATAAGTTAATGAGTTAATAGTTATAGTTAAAATTATGAATTATATTAATTACAAAACTTTAATTTACTTAAATTATTTATTAATTAAGACATTTAATTCAATTAATTGAAATTTTATATGAAAAGTTAATAATTTAATAATTATAATTAAATTTATGAATTACATTAATTACAAAATTTTAATTCACTTAAATTATTTATTAATTAAGACATTTAATTTAATTCAATTTTTTTGAGGAAAAATGGGGAGATTTCATTAAATTAAATCAGATGATAGAACATAAAAAATACAAGATGGAGGAAAATCCTTCCAGACCACCCTATCGGTCGTAATAGTACAAGCTCTAGCTAAATTATGAGCTGCACTATTTGCAGAACGCCTCACAAAACTTAGATTAAGATCTCTTAAATCTAACAAAAGATATTTGCAATCCTGAACAAGCAAGCCAAAAGATGAATGATCGCTATACCTAGGATTAGTAATAGCCCAAACACTAGGTTGGACGTTTGACTCCATAGAAATAGAGGACCACCCTTCTTCCTTAATCCAATTCAAAGCTTCACGAATAGCCATGGTTTCAACATCTCGAGCATCAAAATTACCTCTTATAGATTTCTGCAGAGCAACAACAAAATTCCCTTGACAGTTGCGGACAACACAAGCAAGGCCAACATACACACCCCCAAAACAAGCCCCATCAATATTCATTTTTAACCTACCAGGAGGAGGTCTACTCCATTTATGTACCAAAGAAGATGTAGAAGCTGTTGTAGAGTTAATATTTGCTTGCACCCAATCTTACAATTCTGACTTGGCTCGATTAACAATCCATATTGGCCACTCCTTCTTATGTTTCCAAACCAACATATTCCTTGATTCCCATACTGACCACAAAATCATAATTAAATCTTGTAATAACATATCATTCAATTTCCCTATAACATCTTTTAACCATAAAGCAAAAGAATCATCAGTAGAGGGACGATAGCCAACATTAGAAGCCAACCAACATTGCCTCGCAAAGGCCAATCAACCAGCAAATGCTTTATTGTCTCATCATTGTCACCACAAAAAAAATCAAGAATTAAAAATCGGTATATTACGATGTTGAAGCGACATTACAATTGGTAAAGCATTTAAACAAATGCGCCAAACACGGTTTAAACACTTAGCTGGAACTTGAATCTTCCAAAATCTCTTCCAGAAATCAGCATCAAGAATCGACACATTCAAAAGGGGATTCAAAATTAAGTGTTTATAAGCACTTTTAACTGAGTACATACCTTTTCAATCAAATCTCCAACACCAATCATCAGCTACATCACGTTGACTAAAATTGCCACACAATCTTCCTGCTCAAAATTGCTCACAATAGCATCATAATTCCAATGACCATTATAAATAAGATTTGAAACCAACAATAAATCAGTACCCATAAGTCGAGGAGTGGAAATTCTCATCGAAGGCTTAGAAAGAAGCCAATAATCTTCCTAAATGGAAATTGACGCCCCATTCCCCACTCTTAAGCAAGCTCCCTCTCTTAGTAATTGGCGACATTCCCAAATACTACGCCTTGTATATCTAGGATTAGAACCCAAAGAAGCATTTAAAAAACAAGTATTAGGAAAATACTTAGCCTTTAACAATCTAGAGACAAGAGAACTGGGATTATGGAGAAGCTTCCATGCATGCTTCCCTATCATAGCAAGATTAAATTCATGAAGTTTTTTGAAACCCAAACCCCCAAACTCTTTAGGTTTACTCATCCTATCCCAGCTAACCCAATTAATACCCTTCTCATGCGTTTTGCCTTTCCCCCACCAGAAATTAGCATAATGCGTTGAAGTTCCATACAAAAAGTCTTGGGAAGTAAAAAGAGACTCATCACATAATTAGGTAAAGCTTGCAACACGGTTTTCAAAAGTACTTCTTTGCTGGCTCTCGACAAGCTCCGTTGCTTCCAAAAATTAAGTTTCTTCCAAAGACGGCCCTTTATAAAAGCAAAAATCTCCTTCTTGTTCAAGCCTACATGTGTGGGAAGACCTAAATAAATGCCCAAATCAGGCTTCTCAGCTACCCCCAAAATATCTCAAACATTAGGCCTAGTAGTGCTACCCACATTCTTCGAGAAACAAGCAAAGGACTTTGCTAAAATAATGTGTTGCCCTGAAGCTTTAGTATAGCCCTCAATCACTTCCTTAAACACATTAGCTTCTCTAACATTAGCTCTGAAGACTAACAGACTATCATCCGCAAAGAATAAATGATTAATCATAGGCGTTCCTCTAGAAATTGCACAACCATGCCAAACACCACCATCAACTTTAGCTTGAATCATCCTCGACAAACATTCTGCACAAATGATGAACAAATACGGTGACATTGGATAACCTTGACGAATGCCTCTAGAAGGAATAATTGGACCCAAGTGGTGGTCGTCTTGATGAATCCAATACCAAACAGAAGAGACACAGCTCATCACCAAATTGATACATTTCTGATGAAAACCCATTCTATCCAACACAACAGAAATGTAATTCCATTCTAATATGTCATTCCATTCTAATCTGTCATACTCCTTAGAGATGTCCATCTTGAGAGACAAAACCTTCCTTACCCTGTCGCTTATTAAAATTGCATAAGCTCATAAGCAATAATACTGTTATCCTGAATATTTCTCCCTGCAACAAAAGCATTTTGAGATGGAGAAATTATGTCAAGCAGAAAACGCTTCAAACGATTAGCTATTGCCTTACTCATAATTTTATAGACAACATTGCATAAAGCAATAGGCTGAAGATCACCCATCTCTTCCGGAACAGACTTCTTGGGAATTAAAACCATCAGAGTCTTATTAAGTTTAGTCGGGAACACATCCTCTTAAAGGTAATGAATGCATGCTGCCGAAATAGCTGGTCAAACAATATCCCAGTGATTCTGGAAAAAAGTCGGGTTAAAATCATCCATCCTTGGAGCTTTATTAGGCTTCATACTAAGGGCAGTAATTCAAATTTCCTCAGGTAAATATGGTGCAAGCAAAAACTCATTAATATCCCCAGAATTACGCGAAGGAGTCACATCCAATATAGAATCAATATCTGTAGCAGAGGAAGAGAAGAAATTTGTAAAATAATCTGTAAAGAGGGGCCCAATTGCTTCACTATCCTCCACCCAAACTCCATTAGTATCCTTCAACTGGCAAATCCAATTCTTCTGCCTTCTAGAAGAGGCAGCAGCATGAAAGAAACGGGTATTACGATCCCCTTCTTTCAACCAAAAAGTCTTCGCTCTCTATCTCTAACGCACCTCTTGATCATGAAGGAGAGACTGAAACCTTCCTTTAGCTTCCAGAAATTGATTCGTATCTGCCAAATTCCTTCTCCCACGTGTGACCCTTATGGTCTCACGACATCTCTGCAGTTCCTCTTTATCAGCACCTTTCAACAGAAAACCCCAACGCAAGAGCTTAGAACCACAACCAGAGAGCCTATCCATAAGAGCCATACCCAATGAACCATCCCACACATTTTGAATCAAAGTTCTGCAATCAAGATTGTGAAGCCAGAAGTTCTCAAACTTAAATCTCTTAGCAGTTGAGCTAGATAAAAATTTGCGAATTTCAAAAAATAAAGGAAGATGGTCAGAAGAAGTGGTATCAAGGGTATAAGCTTGTGCTAATGGGAACGTTGATTTCCATAAAGAAAAGACTAAAACTCGGTCTAGCTTGGATTCAATGAGGTCCCCAGATTCACGCCCATGCTCCCAGGTAAAGTGGTACCCACCCATAGTAAAATCCAAAAGACCCGACCCAGACACAACATTACGAAAACCATTAATCAAATTATATGGTTGTCGACGACCACCCTGCTTCTCATGCTGGTGGAGAATATCATTAAAATCCCCAATACAAACCCCGACAAATCACTACAACTAGCTAGATTCTGAAGAAGAACCCAAGACTCATTTCTTCTGTTCCTATCAGGTTGACCATAAAACCCAGTCAAACGCCAAGACCCAATAGAATCAACGGTAACAGCCACATCAATGCAACGAGTACAAATAGTAATAGAAGCAACCGAAGAAACAGATTTTCAAATTAAAGCTAGCCCACCATTGTAATACCCCATGTTAGGGGTTAGAAAATTTTGAAATTTCTAGTACATCATATGCTTTGCATAATTGAGTATTCGCTGATATGTGCATATGAATTTTTACATATACAAATAATTATACACGCATTCATGACATTTTCCGGTTATAATTGATTTATAAATGTGATTAAAAATGCAAATTGTGGATTATTTGATTTAAAATTTTATTTGGAGACTAGTGGTATTATTTCATAATTTTTGGTGGATTTTAGAAAATTTCTGAAATTTGGGGTATTATTGAACTAGGAAAAATAAGAGACAAATAAACCACTAGCCTTATGACATATGGCAACACAAGTTAGTGACACATGCCTCCAACTCACTCTCTCTCTCTCGGTGTTCTTCACTGTAACATCACCTACTCTTCTCCTTATTCCGCATCACCGAACCACCATACCATTTGTCTTCTTATTTGGTTGTATTTTTCTGTCCTTGCTTCTCTCCACCGAAACTATGCTCCTCACTCTCACTGTTGAAATTTTCTAAAACGAGTAAGTTGTGTTTTAAGTTGGTATGGATATTGTAAATGCTTTGATGATTTATAGTGTTGGAAATAAACACATGCATGAGTTATGTATGTTGTGATTTCATTTTCATGTTTAGAATACTAATATATAAATGACAAAGAGATGATGTTTCATGCTTGTAAAGGAATTCATGAAAAGAAAATTGCAGAAACATGAGAACATGCATATGTGAATAGTGATTTGTTTTGATGTTTAAGTTTGAACCTTGGATTTTTGAGTTGTTTTGTGTTGTTAAGCTGAAAGAAGAGCAATATAAATGATGTTTTCATGCTTGTGGATGGATGCATACGGAAGTGGTTATTTGTGGGTTGTTACTGTTCATGAAAACAAAATTTACAGTACAGAGAGAGAGAGCTGAAGATGGTGAAATACGTGTATGATTGGTTTTGGTGTTTTAAATATAAAGTTGGGTTTGAGTTGTTTTGGGACTAAGTTGAGTTAATATAGAAGTGAATAAGAGGGATAAAAGTAAGGGTATAAGTTTGTGACGAGGAATTTAGTAGAAGAGAGGAAGAAGATGGAGCAGAGTTTCTGGAAAACCATAGAGAATTACGTGCAAAAATCTTGATTCTACAGTAAAAGGTGGTAGCGCAAAATCAAAAATGCTAATACTGAACAGTTATGACTCTTTTTGTTATAATTTTTTCATCCGACCTCCAAATGACTTGAAAATTGAACTAATAGACTCCTAAGAGATTTTTATTTCTCTTCATAAAAATTTAGAGTCATATGAATTGATTACAAAAAGATTGATTGACTCAAAGTGAGGGTATGTGATGGAATGTTATGAACTGGAGATTTTCAAGAACAAGCTTCGGTATTTTAATTATATCATGATCTGTAGATTTCTAAATGGATTGATTCTTAATTCAGATTAACTAGAGACATGTATCTAAAACTTTCTTGGAGAAGTAGAACTTTAATTCTGCCTCTAAGATTCTCAAAATTGGCGTGAAATTGTGTCTTGGCTTAGGCTGTAGCACTACAAGGGACAGAAATTATGTCCTGTGGTTATTGAATAAACTGTATTGATGCAGGTTGAATTAGACTAAGTGTCTTCACTAAAGTTGTAACTTATTCTCTTAGATTTAAATTGGTATAAAGTTTGTAATTTTTGGATATTGGAATTGAGAGTTATGAGGTGTACAACTTGGAGGCATGATCATGTATTAGCCAAAATTTCAATGTACACAGTTTGTGGTATTTTGAGCATAACTCATTGAATACTAAACCAAATTGGATGAACTTGGTATCATTGGAAACTTAAGACAAAGAGAAAAAACTTTTTAGACGGAAGTATTACCTAATTACCTCTCCTTCCTGATTAGAATAATTGAGCAAAGTGGACCTGAAGGTGGATTGTGAAATAAATTTGGATTGAGGGATTAAGTATGATTTCACATGATCGATCATGTGATAAGATTTAGGATAAGAAACCTGGATTTTTTACATGAACATGCATCATACATATTCAGTATACATGAATGTGCATAATTGAATTTATAATTGTGCACAATAATGATATGTTTTTGTATTAAATGTTTTAGAGAAACCCATCGAGTGACTGATTCCTGATATTGTCGGGACGTTGAGGCAATAAGCAATAAGGGATATTGTAAGTAATTTAGACGATAAATTTTATGAGTAACCTAAGATGGTTTCATCTTGATTTGTTTTGTTTAATATTGAATTGAATTCGATATTGATGAATATGTACTGAATTGTGTACTGATTTCGGACATGAAGGTCCGAGGTATTGATTGATAAATGTGATATTGAAGTGCTACTTGCATGTGAATATGGTTGACTACTTGCTTTGCATAAAATGACTAAAATATTTTTTTTGTTTTAAAAACTGTTGAGTCCTAGTTGTGGGTAAATAGGCATGCCTAGAAGGGTCTGCAACTGCTTCTGTAACACTTCGGTGTCTTCTGTTATTGACACTTCGGTGTCTTCTGATATTAACACTTAGGCGTCGAGATTTCGGTCTCTTCTATATAAGTCTTGTTACCTGCTTCTGTCAATGGATTTAAGAGTCTTATGATTTTGTACTCTGCTATCAGTTTGATTTGTTTTTAGCATAAGCTAAATTCTATTATGTTTCTGAAGGGTTTATACCCTCTTGTGTTGAATAATTTCATTATTTATAAAACTCTGTTTTGTTCTGAATTTCTATATCTGTTGTTGGCCTATAGTTTAGTTATTACTCACTAAGCTATATGCTTAGCACAGTGGATTTGCTCCGTGTAGATTCTGAAAAAGGGATGTAGGAACTGGGACAAGACAACCGCGATGGCCAAAGGAGTCTGATTTTTGTTTTGTTCATATATATTTTGATATTGCTTTTGGACTTGTATCTAATGTCTATAACTCATGAATTTTTATTTTAATGGGTTGTAATAACCTTAATTCAGGTTGTCTTTTTCTGAAAATTTGATATGCGATGTTTGTTTGTTGAGATTCTGGTAATGTATGTATAAAGTGTTTTGTATGTTACAAAATGCTTCGTGTATAGTATGTTCTGTATTTATGTGGCACTCGCAATATCCTCCCAGGGGGTATATATGGGTGTTACACTTTTTGGCTTCAGAGCATGTATTAGGCGATTCTGGTTTAACCAGCACTTAACTATTGCTTCTATTTGAGTGTACAAGTTGTGTTTTGGCCTAATGCGATGTCCCATATTTTGTCTATAGAATTAACGATGGAAGGATCTCGCGATACTGTTGACGAAGTTGCTGAGAGCAATCAACCAGAGCAAGCTCGTCTAGTAATATCTGGACCCTCTAGGGTCAATCGAGGTGAAGCTGAAGTGCCACCTCCTCCCCCAGCTCAGAGAGGCTTTGATTAAGTTGTCTCAAGATATGATGACATTGTTGCATCGTATGACTACACCCAGGCCTCCAATTGAACAAATATAGAAGTATGGAGCCGAGGAATTTACTGGGACATCTCTGGAGGAATCCAAAAGGGCTGAGTTTTGGATTGAGATGGTGAAGAGGGTACTGGATGAAATCAATTGTCCAACTAAGCAAATGGTGCACTGTGCTGTCTCCCTTCTGCAGGGAGAGGTTTATGAATGGTGGAAGTTCGTTCTGAGGAGTCCTCAACTGCCGCTACGTTTGACTTGGGGTTTCTTTGCCCAAGAATTTAAAGCTAAGTATGTGAAAGAGGCTTATAGAAAGGATAAATGGAAGCAATTTCTAAACTTGAAGCAGAGAAACTTATCAGTTGTTGAGTATGATTGGGAGTTCAACCGACTCAGTAAGTATGCCCCTGAATCTATGCTTACTGAGGAGTTTCGATGTCACCAGTTTGAGGATGGATTGCATGATTCCATCAAGGAGCATCTGGCAGCAATTACATTGTTGCAGCAAGTGACGTACCATCAGCTGGTACAGGTTGCAATGAAAATTGAGAGACAGGAGATGGTTAGGAGAGAAAGGAGTCAGAGAAGAGGTTTTGGTAGAGGAGGCCAGTCCTTAGGGAAATGGAGTCGGGAAGGTACTACTTCTGCACCAGAAAATACTCAGAGATCTGTGACACAAGGAAGGCAACAAAACTTTCCCTCTTCGGCTGTTTCTGGTAGGGGGTCGTCTAGAGGCTGAGGTTCTGAACCCTCAGAGTGCCCTGATTGTTCTATACATCATTGGGGTGTTTGCAGAAGGGCTACGAGAGCTTGTTTTCGCTGTGGTAGTATTGATCATAAGATAGCTAGTTGCCCTCTCAACCAGGCTCAGACATCACAAGCCAGTCAAGAGGTTTTTCATACGTCAGTTAGGAATAGAGGACGTGGTAGAGGTCGAGGAGGATTTGGGCAGAATAGACCAAATTGGAGTAACCAATCGAAAACTGTAAATCGACTAGTTGTGCCTTCTGCTTCGGCTCGAGCTTATGCACTGAAAGCTCGTGAGGATCAGGATGCACCAGATGTCATTGTTGGTACTGTTTCTCTTTTTAATTCTAAAATGCATGCATTGATTGACCTTGGATCTACTTATTCGTATATCTGTGTTGGAGAAATGTTTGATATAGGGGTGCGTATAGGTCAGTTAGAGTATGACATGCATGTGACCATTCCTTTGGGTAGTAGTGTGTCAGTTAATCAGGTGTATAGGAACTGTCCTATTATGATCCAAGGAACTAATTTTGTAGCAGATCTGATCAAATTACCTTTTCGCAAATTTGATTTGATTCTAGGTATAGATTGGTTGTCTAAGCATCGGGCAGTAATTGACTGTAATACTAGCGATTAGTCTAAAATAGTATTGCATGGTGTTCGCACTAGTTCTTTAACTAATATGATATCTGCTATGCAAGCTCAAAAGCTTCTTAGGAAGGGATGTAAAGCATATCTAGCTTTTGTAATTGATTCTAAGAAGGAGGTTGGTAAATTGCTAGATATTTCGTTGGTGAATAAGTTTCCAGATATGTTTCTGGAGGAATTGCCTGGACTCCCTCTTGAAAGGGATGTGGAGTTATCTATTGAAGTTATGCCTGGCACTGCTCCTATATCGAGAGTACCATACAGAATGACTCCTACTGAATTGAAGGAATTGAAGGTGCAGTTACAAGAGCTTCTGGATAAAAGGTTTATTCGACCCAGTGTGTCACCGTGGGGAGCACCAGTGTTGTTTGTTAAGAAGAAGGATGGCACACTACGGATGTGCATCGATTATAGACAATTGAATAGAGCCACAGTGAAGAATAAATATCCATTGCCAAGGATTGAAGACTTATTTGATCAGTTGAAAGATGCAGGAGTGTTTTCAAAGATAGATCTGCGATCGGGGTACTATCAGTTTCGGGTAAAGGATGTGCATGTACCGAAAACTGCATTTAGAACCCGTCATAGACATTATGAATTCCTAGTAATGCCATTCGGGTTAACTAATGCTCCAGCAGTATTTATGGATATGATGAAAAGAGTGTTCAGGCCTTATTTTGACCAATTTGTTGTGGTATTTATTGATGATATCTTGGTCTATTCTAGGAATGAACAGGATCATACTGAGCATCTTTGAATTGTATTACAGACTTTGAGGGAAAGACAGTTGTATGCTAAGTGGAGTAAGTGTGATTTTTGGCTTCGGGAGATATCATTTTTGGGGCATATTATCTTTTCTGAAGGAATCAGAGTTGATCCTAGTAAGATAGAAGTGATTGTTAATTGGAAGCCACCATAAAATGTAACAGAAGTGAGAAGCTTTCTAGGTCTGGCTAGTTATTACCGTCAGTTTGTTAAGGGATTCTCGGTGATAGCATGCCCTTTAACTAAACTATTATGGAATGGAGTGAAGTACGAATTGTCTGATAGATGTCAGAGTAGTTTTGACCAACTGAAAAGTATGCTTACCGAAGCTCCTGTATTGGTCCAACCTATTTCTGGTAAGGAGTATGTTTTATTTAGTGATGCATCTAGAACTAGTTTAGGTTATGTTTTGATGCAGGAAGGAAAGGTAGTTGCTTATGCCTCTAGGAAACTAAAGGCCCATGAACAAAATTACCCTACACATGATCTGGAACTTGCAGCGGTAGTGTTTGCCTTAAAAATTTAGCGGCACTACCTATATGGTGAAAGGTGTAGAATTTTAACAGATCATAAAAGTCTAAAGTATCTGCTTATCCTGAAGGAACTCAATCTGAGACAACAGCGTTGGTTGGAATTATTTAAAGATTATGATTGTATTATGGACTACCATCCAGGTAAGGCTAATGTTGTAGCTGATACCTTGAGTCAAAAGACCATTTCAACATTATCACTTAAGCATAATGGATGGAAACTGGGATCTGATGGAGCTTTGATGGCTCAATTGAAAGCAAGGCCTACTTTGAGACAGGAGATTTGCGATGCTCAAAGAGTTGATGATAAGTTACAACAACTTATCTTGGCTACTTAGGAAGGTAAACAGTCTGATTTTTCTGTGCAAGGTGATGGTGAATTGTATTATAAGGATCGGCTATATGTGTCAGCTAATGATGAATTGAAGAATAAGTTATTGTTTGAGGCTCATAATACAGTATTTAATATGCATCTGGGTGGAAACAAGATGTATCAGGATTTGAAACAGTGTTACTGGTGGTCAGGTATGAAACGGGATGTCATGGATTATGTAGCAAAATGTCTGACATGCCAGCAGGTTAAAGCTGAGCATCAGGTCCCATCTAGTTTGTTACATCCTATTTCTATTCCTCAATGGAAATGGGATAACATTACCATAGATTTTGTCATTAGACTTCCTCTCACTCAAAGGAAGCATGATGCTGTATGGGTAATTGTAGATAAGTTCACAAAATCTGCTCATTTTTTGCCTGTTCGTCCTGACTATTCTTTGGATAGGCTTGCAGATTTGTATGTAAATGAAATAGTGAGACTACATGGAGTACCATTGTCAATTATTTCTGATCGTGATCCTCAATTTACTTCGAGATTCTGGAAAAGTTTACAGAAAGCATTGGGTACTCAAGTTAAGTTTAGTACTACTTTCCATCCCCAGACAGATGGACAATCTGAACGAGTTATACATATATTAGAAGATATGTTGCCGGGTTATGTGTTGGAGTTTTCCGGGAGTTGGGATAATTATCTGACTTTGATGGAGTTTGCTAACAATAACAGTTATCAGACGAACATTGACATGACACCTTATGAAGCATTGTATGATAGGAAGTGTAGAACTCCAGTTTGTTGGATTGAGTTAAGTGAAAACAAGATGATCGGGCCAAAAATTGTGAAAGATACTGAAGAGAAGATTTAGATTATTCAGCAAAGGTTGAAAGCTGCTAGTGATCGACAAAAATCCTATGTTGGCCTAAAAAGAAGAGATATTGAGTATCAGGTAGGAGATAAGGTATTCTTGAAAGTATCACCATGGAAACACATGCTTCGGTTTGGGAAGAAACGTAAGATTAGTCCGCGATACATTGGTCCTTATGAAATTCTGAAAAGAATTGGACCAGTAGCTTATCAGCTAGCTCTTCCTGAAGAATTGGCCAGGTTACATGATGTATTTCATGTTTCTATGTTGAGAAGATATCGGTCTAATGTTATACATAAGATTCTTGTGCAAGAAATTCAAGTGCAATCAGATTTGTCATATAAAGAAGGGCCAATTTCTATATTAGCCAAAGAAGTTAAGCAGCTTAAAAATAAGTCAGTACCTTTGGTAAAAGTCCTCTGGCAACACCATGGACTTGAGGAAGCAACATGGGAACCAGAGGAAACTATGAAAGCTCAGTATCCGCAATTATTCAGATCAGGTATGAATTTCAAGGACAAAATTTCTTAAGGAGGGAAGAATTGTAATACCCCATGTTAGGGGTTAGAAAATTTAGGAATTTCCAGTACATCATATGCTTTGCGTAATTGAGTATTTGCTGATATGTGCATATGAATTTTTACATATACAAATAATTATACATGCATTCATGATATTTTCTGGGTATAATTGATTTATAAATGTGATTAAAAATGCGAATTGTGGATTATTTGCGTTAAAATTTATTTGGAGACTAGTGATATTATTTCATAATTTTTGGTGGATTTTAGAAAATTTCTAAAATTTGGGGTATTATTGGACTAGGAAAAATAAGAGAAAAATAAACCAATAGCCTTATGACTTATGGCAACACAAGTTAGTGACACATGCCTCTAACTCACTCTCTCTCTCTCGGTGTTCTTCACTGTAACATCACCTACTCTTCTCCTTATTCCCCATCAACGAACCACCATCCCATTTGTCTTGTTATTTGGTTGTATTTTTCTGTCCTTGCTTCTCTCCACTGAAACTATGCTCCTCACTCTCACTGCTGGAATTTTCTGAAATGAGTAAGTTGTGTTTTAAGTTGGTATGGATATTGTAAATGCTTTGATGATGTATTAGTGTTGGAAATAAACACATGCATGAGTTATATAAGTTGTGATTTCATTTTCATGTTTAGAATACTGATATATAAATGACAAAGAGATGATGTTTCATGCTTGTAAAGGAATGCATGAAAAGAAAATTGCAAAAACATGAGAACATGCATGCGTGAATAGTGATTTGTTTTGATGTTTAAGTTTGAACCTTAGATTTTTGAGTTGTTTTGTGTTGTTGAGTTGAAAGTGATGTTTCCATGCTTGTGGATGGATGCATGCAGAAGTGATTATTTGTGGGTTGTTACTGTTCATGAAAGCAAAATTTATAGTAGAGAGAGAGAGAGTTGAAGATGGTGAAATACGTGTATGATTGGTTTTGGTGTTTTAAATATAAAGTTGGGTTTGAGTTGTTTTGGGACTAAGTTGAGTTGATATAGAAGTGAATAAGAGAGATAAAAGTAAGGGTATAAGTTTGTGATGAAGAATTTAGTAGAAGAGAGGAAGAAGATGGAGCAGAGTTTCTGCAAAAATATAGAGAATTACGTGCAAAAATCGTGATTCTACGGTAAAAGGTTGCAGTGCAAAATCAAACTTGCTAATACTGAACAGTTATGACTCCTTTTGCTATAACTTTTTCATCTAACCTCGAAATGGCTTGAAAATTAAACCAATAGAGTCCTAAAAGATTTTTCTTTCTCTCCATAAAAATTTAGAGCCATATAAATTGATTACAAAAAGATTGATCGACTCAAATTGAGGGTATGTGCTAGAATGTTATGAACTGGAGATTTTCAAGAACAAGCTTCAGTATTTTAATTATATCATGATCTGTAGATTTCTAAATGGATTGATTATTGATTCAAATTAAACTAGAGACATGTATCTACAACTTTCTTAGAGAAGTAGAATTTTAATTCTGCCATTAAGATTCTCAAAATTGGCATGAAATTGTGTCTTGGCTTAGGCTGTAGCACTACAAGGGATAGAAATCATGTCCTGTGGTTATTGAATAAACTGTATTGATTCAGGCTGAATTGGACTAAGGTTCTTTATTAAAGTTGTAGCTTATTCTCTTCGCTTTAAGTTGGTATAAAGTTCGTAATTTTTGGATATTGGAATTGAGAGTTATGAGGTATACAACTTGGAGGCATGATCATGTATTAGCCAAAATTTCAATGTACACAGTCTGTGGCATTTTAAGCATAACTCATTGAACACTAATTCAAATTGGATGAACTTGGTATCATTGGAAACCTAAGACAAAGAGAAAAAAACTTTTTAGAAGGAAGTATTACCTAATTACCTCACCTTCTTGATTAGAATAATTGAGCAAAGTGGACCCGAAGGTGGATTGTGAAATAAATTTGGATTGAGGGATTGAGTATAATTTCACATGATCGATCATGTGATAAGATTTAGGATATGAAACCCAGATTTTTGACATGAACATGCATCATACATATTTAGTATACATGAATGTGCATAATTGAATCTATAATTGTGCACAATAATGATATGTGTTTGTATTAAATATTTTAGAGAAACCCATTGAGCGACCGATTCCTAATATTGTCGGGACGTTGAGATTATAAGCAATAAGGGAGATTGTAAGTAATTTAGACGGTAAATTTTATGAGTAACCTAAGATGGTTTCATCTTGATTTGTTTTGTTTATTATTGAATTGAATTCGATATTGATGAATGTGTATTGAATTGTGTACTGATTTCGGACATGAAGGTCCGAGGTATTAATTGATGAATGTGATATTGAAGTGCTACTTGCACGTGAATATGATTGACTACTTGCTTTGCATGAAATGACTTAAATAAATTTGTTTTGTTTTAAAAACTGCTGAGTCCTAGTTGTGGGTAAATAGGCATGCCTAGAAGGGTCTACAGCTGCTTCTGTGACACTTCGATGTCTTCTGTTATTGACACTTTGGTGTCTTATGATACTAACACTTAGGTGTCGAGACTTCGATCTTTTCTGAGCCACTTCGATGTCGAGACTTCGATCTCTTCTGTATAAGTCTCGTTACTCGCTTCTGTCAATGGATTTAGGAGTCTTATGATTTTATACTCTGCTATCAGTTTGATTTTTTTTAGAATAAGCTAAATTGTATTATGTTTATGAAGGGTTTATACCCTCTTGTGTTGAACAATTTCGTTATTTATAAAACTCTGTTTTGTTCTAAATTTCTGTATCTGTTGTTGGCTTATAGTTTAGTTATTACTCACTAAGCTATATGCTTAGTACGGTGTATTTGTCCCATGTAGGTTTTGAAAGAGGGATGTAGGAACTGGGACAAGACAACAGCGATGGCCAAAGGAGTCTGATTTTTGTTTTGTTCATATATATTTTGATATTGCTTTTGGACTTGCATCTGATGTCTATAACTCATGAATTTTTATTTTGATGGGTTGTAATAATCTTAATTTAGGCTGCTTTTTTTGAAAATTTGATATGCGATGTTTGTTTGTTGAGATTCTGGTAATGTATGTATAAATTTGTATGTTACGAAATGCTTCGTGTTTAGTGTGTTCTGTGTATATGTGGCACTCACAATATCCTCCCAGGGGCTATATATGGGTGTTACAACCATTATAACCCACACAATCAACATCAATATAATCATCATAACCCAAAAGATATTTTATTTCATTAACCTTAATAGATAAACAAAGAGTTTCAATCAAAAAAATAAAAACAGGCTTTTTCTCCAAAACAATAAATTTCAAGTTCTGCATAGCCCGTGAGTTGCCAAGCCTGCGACAATTCCAGCTAATGGTACTCATTTTGGACGGCGGGTTCTAGTTGAACCAGCCGATGTATTTTTTGTCGGATCAACAGGCATGCCTTGTTTAGAGACAAAACCTGGGACTTCTCCTTGGAGCTGATCCAGGCCCATGCATTTTCTTTTAGTTTCACCAACAGTCAAATCCTCACTTGATTTACTATCCAACTCATCCATGGTAACATTCCCGTTGGGATTATTAACATTTATTGCTAAAGGATTCCGATATATATTTGAATTAAAATCTCCCACCAAATCTGCCTTCCCCTTATATTACGCACCTGTCCCTTTATCAGTTCCTAAATTCACATTATTTCCATTCACAGGACTCTCCTGTTGACTTCCTCTAGCTCGAGCAGTCACGATGCCGGACGTAACCATCGTTCACAGATGTTCTTCTGTGTTCGACGATTAGAAGCTCTTATAGAAGCATCAAACTTATGAATTGCTTTCCCTGGCTCAAACTCAAGGAGCTCAGGATAAAATTTCTCAGTATGCCTAAAAAACCACAAATGAAGCAAATGGGAGGTAGCCTTTCATACATAAAATTCACTGTAAAACTCTGTCCTTTGCCAAACTTAACAACAAAACTTGATCTAATAGGTTTCCTGACATCCCACCTCACATGCATCCGTATATATGAATCCTAGGAGGATTCAAAGTTCTTCGGGTTGGACTCCATAAAGGTACCAATCTTATTGTCAATATCCTTTAACACATGTTCAGACCGAAAACCTAATTGGAATCCCTTCACTTGCACCCATAAAGGAACATGGAACAGAGGCACATCAAATGGGGATGCATAATCACCCAAGCGATCCAAAAGCAACAGTTGGTTATCAAACATCCATGGCGACATATCTAGCACCCTATGAACATCAACTTCATGAAAAAGTTAAAAAATATAGATTGCACTGTTCGTTTCGCGCACTTGCATGCCCATTAAAAGTCTCCATAGAGAGGCTATCGTTTGTTTCATAGCCTGCACATTAATATTACGATCCGTTAGAAATCTCCCAACTAAGCACAGATTAGGATCCTCTCCCACTACCATCCCTTCATCTTCATACACCAGTTCATCATCCTCCTCAACATCCACATTGAGATTCACCGTTTCCACTGAGACTTGATCATCATCCATGATAAACCCTAAAAAAAAAGAGACAAAAATAAACACCTCAGAGAAGAGACAAAAAACTAGACCACATATCAAGCCCCCTTTATTAAAACTCCATTTAAATTGAAAGTTATATGAAAAGTTAATAAGTTAACAGACTATAGTTAAAATTATGAATTACATTAACTAATAAGTACAAAACTTTAATTTACTTAAATTATTTATTAATCAAGACATTTAATTCAGCTAACTAGAAATTTATATGAAAAGTTAATAAGTGAATAGTTATAGTTAAAATTATGAATTATATCAATTACAAAACTTTAATTTACTTAAATTATATATTAATTAAGACATTTAATTTAATTCAATTAATTAGAAAGTTATATGACAAGTTAATAAGTTAATAGTTATAGTTAAAATTATGAATTACATTAATTACAAAACTTTAATTTACGTAAATTATATATTAATTAAGACATTTAATTTAATTCAATTGATTAGAAAGTTATATGAAAAGTTAATAAGTTAATAGACTATATTTAAAATTATAAATTACATTCAGTAGTAAGTACAAAACTTTAATTTACTTAAAATATATATTAATTAAGACATTTAATTTTGATTCAATTAATTAGAAAGTTATATGAAAAGTTAATAAGTTAATAGTTACAGTTAAAATTATGAATTACAATAATTACAAAATTTTAATTTACTTAAATTATTTATTAATTATTTTTAGAGAGAATTAATAAAGCCAAACTCATGTTTCATAAACTAATAAAATTATTTTACAGAAAAAGATACAATGCAAAATCAATAGATACATTGGAGAGTGGATTGAAACTGATTCTAGTTAGTTAAGTGTACTTGTTGGTAAGGTTGTCAATAATTTGGCTTCAATTATCTGTATGTACAAATATTATATTTAGAAATGTAATACTTAAAATAAAAATAATATTTAATAATGTAATATTATATGAAAAGAAAATTAAAATGACCTCTATCTTCATATATTTGATCAAAATAACTTTCCATTGGTCGATTACTTTCACCAATCCCCTCTGCATTAATACTTATGGCTGTAGGAAAAAAAGCACAATATTAAGTAAGATAATATAAAGGTAAATAAAATAAATTTAATAAAAAGAAAAGAATTTACCATCAATATCTTCATTTTCTAACCAATTTTGAGTACATATAAGAGCTTCCACAACGCGATAATGAAGTCGACCACGATGAGGAGTAATGGCCCGACCACTAGTACTAAATGCAGACTCTGAAGCAGCAGTTGACGATGGAATAGCTAACAAGTTCGGTGTAATGGCTTGAATGATCGGATAACTATGTCCAATCGTCTTTCACCATAACAATATATCAAATAACTCACCTTCAATTTCAGGAATACATTCATCAGAACTATATCTATCGAACTCTATTGTACCACAAGATATCCTAGCCCTTTTCTCTTTCAAAAAATTTGAAAGAGAATCTGTCGGTAATGAGATAATAGAAAAGGTTGAACTTGAAACTAAAGTATGAGTTGAACTTGAACTGCCTGCATCCCGATCATGAATTTGTTGCATTCTAGCTTCATAATTATGAAACAATTGATACCATAATTGTTTTATAGTATGTACACGCTCTTGAGCTTCAATAAATTATAAATATATTCACTCTACCAAATATAATAATGCAACAATATCTCCAACCTTAGACCAATAAGAATTAAACTTCTCCATCATTCGCTGTCCCATCGTCTAAATCACTTCATTAGAGTTAAACATCCACAATCCCAAAACATACTTTATGTTGGACATAATGCTAAAGATATAGTGTGAAGTTAGATATTTTGTTCTTGAAAACAATTCACTCCACCTATTGAATAATTCCAACTTCATATAAAGTTCTTTAACCAAGTCCCATTGGTCCTCTAATGGTACGGAGGTATACTGAGGATCCCTTTAAGCTAATATAGTAAATAACTAAGCATATGGGATTGCCGACTCCAACATCTTAAGGGTTGAGTTTCATCTAGTAGGGTAATCCAAAACCAACTTCTTTGTGTAGGGAATGCCTAAAATATGTGTAACACTTTCAAAAGTTTCAACTCTTTTAGGAGTTGCACTCCAATATAAAACACTACTCCGAATAAACTCTATTGCTTCCTTTATCGTCTCCATCTCAACCTTCACAATCAAGTTAAGAATATGCGCAAAACAACGCATAAGAAATAACGTACCTCCAGTCAATAAACTGCCAACTCACATCTTACTCTTCAACTTCTCAATCATAGCATCATTTGTGCTACAATTTTCGACTGTAATATAAGAAACTTTGTTGTCAATGTTCACACTCATCAAACAATCTTTCAACACGTTTGTCAATTTTTCACTTGTATGTAGCGTCGACACATAAATAAACCTATCATGAAAAAGCATAAAAATATAAATCATAAATTCATAAAAAATGAAATTAGGTAAATGATAATAATATTAAAGAATATAAATTACCTCAAAAGTCTATTGCATAGCTTCCAATCATTATCAATATAATGTACCGTTATCGTCATGTAACCCTTCTGTTGGTTATCGGCTGTCCACATATCCGTTGTTATGATAATTATTCCTTCAACACTCGACAATACTTTTAATGTTTCTCTCTTCTTCTCCTCATAAATTTTCAAAATATCACTTCTCAATGTATTCCGACTTAGAACCTTGAAATTTGGTTTGAGTGAATTGAGAAATATCTTGAATCTCTTGCTTTCAACCATAGCCAATGCATGTTCATCTCCAACATCCATATTAGCCATCAAAATTCTTGATCTATTATTGTCAAAAGTTGTTACGGTTATATCATTCTTTCCTTTCATAAGGTTAGGGGTAAAAAATGATTGACCTCCTAAAACCATCTTCCTTTTAGTACATGATTCCGTATGTCTCTTTAAATGAGATGTTCCACCTTTTGAACTAGTTGAATATAACTTATGACAATAATTGCATTCTGCTTTTTCAATTCCGTTGGTCGATTTAGTCGTCTTAAAGTGATTCCAAACATCACTTTTAAGTTGACTAACTTGACTTCTAATTGAACTTCTATCTTCACTTGTTGTCAGAATAGAAGTTTCCAATTCTATCTTCAGTACCGGATTAGAACTCTCAACTAAAGGAATATGTTCATCCATCTAACAAACCAACCATAAAACCACTATATTTAAGTTTCCACAACTAACCAACCATAAGCATTAAAGAACAATTCAATACATAAATAAATAAAACACTAGACATAAAAAAGAACCGTATTTGATGCATAGGGTCATGTTTGAGATCAAATAGAGAAAAAGAAAGGAGACAATAACAATAAATATAGATAACAGATGGTATTAACTATCTATTTGCAACCTATTCAAACGACATAAAATCGTTTTTGAATTTTCTATGTAAGTTAGTGGTTGAATCCTTATTTGTTCCATTCAATCTTATCCAAATTGTAGTCATTTGCAATTTAAAATTTTTGAAAAGCATAAAGTCAAACAAAAGACTTTATGCTTTTCAAAACTTGTTAGGTGTGTGGTATTGTTAAAACCAAAAGTTAATAATGTGCTTCTTATTACTCAATCTTACTTTTCGGTTTCCTTTTAAAAGATAAGCCTAATTTAGCCATCATTATTGTTGTGGTTTAATGCATCAACCACTTCAATTTTTCAAAAAGAATTTGGAGTGTTTTAATTCTCTTAGTCACAGTCCAATTGTTATGATGTTATATAGAGAGGTAGGTAAATGTTTCTTGCAATGGATTTTAATTGCAAAGACAAATCTAATATTGAACTGTTTTTGGCAATTAATCCTAGATTACTTAGATAAGTGTACCAAGACAGTCAAGATGAATCTAGATTTTTCTTTTTTCTATTTTGGAAGCAAATGCAACAAGTAACAACCACAATATATTGGGTTTTGACTTTTAAAAAATATTTACAGGACTAAACTTCATTCTGATCAATTTTAAAGAAATTATGCTTGAATTTATGTGCAATCAATATTTAAATTTATTCAAAATATTCGAAACTCATCATTTAAAGGTTATAAGCTTCTAAAATATAAAAAGTGAAAGTGATGTCTCTTAGACACTTACTGGGAATGAGAAATACCATAAGCTAAGAGTATTTTTTATAATTAGAAATGAGCATAACATTTGGTTTGGTATAATTGGTGTAATGAGTCACTTTATACAAGATTTTAGAACCATATTCGATTAGATACATATTGTCAAATGACACAAAAGTGAAGGTGATAATCCAAGGGGATCAATTGCAGTATATCTTTAGACATTTCTTTACAAATAGAGAAAAAGTATCCAGATATAATTCAAATCTTACATGGATATGCTTAGGAAACACTTTTAGAGGATCCAATGGTTATATTTGGTTTGGTAAAAGCCCAACCTACATAAAATCTTATTCATCTTATAATTAGCAATAAATAATTAAGTGAAGACTAAGGATAAGATTAAAGGGGGTAGACCTTAATTGCCTATGTAATCTGGAACATGAGATGAACTCTCATCTCTTATATGAGTGTCAATTTACTTCAGCTTTGTAGGGGAGGAAATATGAACCAAATGCAATATTCTTTGTTTTAAGACAAATTAGTCTAGGATCTTAGAGTGGGAAAATAGTTAGAGCTTTATGCCAATGGAAATGTCTACATATTTAGACATACTTTCAACTACACCATATACGCAATATGGAAAGAGAGAAATATTCAAGTTTTTCAAAATGTTCTAATAAATAGCTCATCATCTGCTTGTAACATCTGCTTAAATACATACAGGTAATCTCTAAGAACTCAATAGTTCACCTTTTCATACATTGATTTTAAACACTGATCATATATTTGTATCTTCAAAATTTTTCTTGCACTATTGTACAACACAAGAGTGGTACAGAAGTTGATTGACACTTTCAAGACAAAACAACAAATTCGGAGACAAGCACCGTTAGTAATGCACTCAAAAGAAAACAGAAAAATTAGGAATCATTTTGTCAAACACTTAACGTGCATACTGCATAATGTGCAATTATTCAAATCACAACCAGAACCATTCCTCATCCTCAGTCAAATCGCAATCAGCTAGTCCACATTTCTTTACAAACATTCATACAAGTTTGAATGTTCATCAATAAATGAATAATACGAGATAACCAAGTACCAACCTTAATAAGCAGAAGTTGGCGAACCAAGAGAGCAACAGATGGATGGAGAGACGCGGGGAGGGATGAGGGTGACAATGGCGAGGAACGACGGTGGTGACGATGGCGAGGAATCACGGTGGTTGGAGGCGTCACATGTGGGTGGGACTGCAGTAGTCAGCAAGAGAGCTGAGGAGGGTTGGAGAGTCGAAGAGGGAGAGGGGTGGGTGGGAGAGTCCGTCTTAGAGACTTAAAATATTAATACAGACATAAATGACGTCATTTTTTCCTTATAATTTTTAATGCTACCGACATAAAATGACGTCGTTTTATGTTTAAAGCAAAACGATGTCATTTAAGCAATCGTAGAAATGAGTTTAACTTACATAAAATGATGTCATTTTATTTAGAACAAAATGACATCGTTTTATGCATAACTTATGGGCGGGTCGTGTGTCGCAGGCCGTGAGCCGATCTGGTTGTACCAGCCAGTCGGTCGGCCTGCTCGCCAGTCCCACGGGCCACGGGTTGGCCCACGACCGGCCAACCCCAACCCGTGGCCCATGTTGGATGGGCCATAGCCCAACTCATCCTTCCACGGGTCATTTCCACTCGGCCTGTGGCCCAGCCTATGGGCCAGTTTGACCAGGCGAAACCGGCCAATATTTACATCCCTAAATCTAACCTAAGTGAAAGATAATGTTTCTATAGGTTTTTGTTTTTTAAAAATAATATTTAATTTAATAATTCACATCCTTGTGTTTTTTTAATTAAAGAGTAGCATAATTTTTAGAGGATAAAGATATGAAACTCTTTTATAGCATAATTAATAATAACGAATTGATTCTTTTTTTTTTAGTACAAAGGAGAAAACATTAAGACAGACTACCGCAGCTGCCTCACTAGGGAGAATCCCTGTTTGTTCTCGAAGAAAATCTCTGAACATTGCCTTGGTAGGTCTTGGAGAAGATGAGTGCCCGGGCCAGAGGACAACGCTAAGGAAGCCATCATATCCGCACACTAATTCCCCTTCCGATAAAGATGCTGAAATGTGATGCTCCAATCCCTCCTTTGGAGCTCGCGGATATCCCTAGTCAATGAAGGACCTGCAAAACAAGACAATCCAGACAATGAGAAAATGTTAATAACCTACAAGGAATCCGATTCGGGTAACACTCACCGATAGCCGAGATTCCATGCCAATTGGGTACTAGAGAGGATACCCCAAAGTTCGGCGTGCAAAGGGGAGCACACATCGATATTCTAGAGAAACCCCCACACCAATTTCCAAAACTAATCCGAATCAGGCCCTCTGTCGACGCCAGTCCTGTTCCTGGCAGCACAGCCCCATCCGTGTTCACTTTTACCCACTTCTTTTTGGTCCAACTAGGGTGCCCAAGAGAACCCCCAAATCTGGAATCGCGCAGTTTTCAACTAATCTAGCCTGTGCTATCTAATCTACATACCTAAGTACCTCTCTGCTTCCTGAATCAAGCCACCGAAACGTATCTTCAAAAATACGTTTGTTTCGCCATTGCCATAAGAACCAACAAGAGACTCCAAAGATCATACTCCACAGAAAACATTGCACACACTACTATTGACTAATGTTAGTGGATAGCCATCGCTCTAAATTCTGGTGGAAGAACTTGTTATCTATGATCCTGTATGAGAATTGATTCCAATATTTTTTCGCTCTCTTGCAATCCCGGATGGCATGCAATAGAGTTTCTTCCTAATTGCAATACTGGCATCGAGACTCTGAGGAAATATGTTGCACGACGCATTGTTGGTTTGTGAGAAGCTTGTCTTGTGCCAAGAGCCAAAGAAATGAACGAATTTGCTATGGCCCATGCCATTTTCAGATCTTATCCCAAAACCTAAGGTTAACATCCTTAGCGGTATTAGCTATAAGATCGTAAGCAAACGCCATCGTGAAGTTCCTATTGTTTTTTGGGCCACATATGATATGGTCCACCCCTCCCCCCAATCGGTGGGAGGTAGTATGGTTGTAATAGTAACACAGACTGTGGTTGGGAGGAAATGTTCGAATTGATCCCAATTCTAGTTGCCATCCGACAGCATGAATTCGCGAACTGAAACAATCAATAAGTGCTCTAGAGGTGGGGAAGTTGATACCAGAACCAAAGGACCCCAATCTCCTGCCTAAGTGTCCATCCAAAAATTCGCCCGTTGGCCATTATCGAGTTGCCATTTGATCCCTTGGCGAGCAAACCGCCATATAGCAGAAATTCCCCTCCACACCCCTTGCTGCTTAATAGTATGAGGGATAATGTGGTCTGGTAGTTTGTATTTTGCTCACATGATTTTGACCCAGTAGGCCTTGGGTGAGGTGAGAATGGCCTACCCTAATTTAGTGAGCAAGGCATCATTAACTGGCCGGAGTTGTCTAATTCCGAGCCCGCTAGCATTCTTAGGTCTACAGATTGCTTCCCACCGAACCAGGTTCAATTTCCGTTAGCGCAACTGAGTATCCCAAATAAAATCCCACATAAGCTTCTCTAAGTCGCCGCAGAGTGTTCTTGGTAAGCATAGCTTTGCATGGTGTAAATCGGAAGAGAAGCAAGGGCAGATTGTGTTAAGGTCGCGTCCTATTAGCTATAACTCCCGAGCTCGCCAGCCTGTTAGCTTACGTTGTGCTTGATCCACAACATATTGGAACGTGCGCCTCGTTGTACACTCATGGATTAAGGGAACATCTAAATATTTGCCCAGATTAGTGGTTTGTTGAAATTAAAAGTCATGACTAATTTGACTAGCGATGTGACAAGAAACATTCTTGGAAAAAAAAATTCTGGTTTTTTCGCTACTAACTTTTTGAGCGGACTTTCGACAGAAAATGTCTAGAATCCATTAGTCTGTGCTTGATATGACGAAGCTTCAGCAAAAAGCACTAGGTTTGGTAAAAAAGAGGTGGGAGGTAGGTGGTTTATTCTTGCTTAACCGAATCGGTTTCCATGAGCTATGGCGCACCTCTGCAGAGATAAGATGACCTAATCTCTCCATACATAGAACGAACAGCTAAGACGATAAAGAGTCTCCTTGTCTTAGACCTCTCAAGGGGGTAAACGAATCCATTAGGTCCCTATTTCAAGAAATTTGCACCGTTACAGTGGATACACACTTCATACAAGGCTAATTAAATGCTGTGGAGGTCCTATATGCCTTAGCGTGTCGAGCAAAAAATTCTACCAAATTCGATCATAAGCTTTTTCGAGATCTACCTTAATAGCGTTTCAAATAAAAAGTATTCAAATGGAGGTAAAAAGAGATGGAAAATTAAACAACATCATGGAAACAAAAGCGTTCTCACAGTCACATGTCGCAGACTTACATATATAGACAATCCCGTCAAACATTGAAAAGGGATTTGGAAACAAATCGAAAGCAGAAATAGAAAGGAACATATTAACAGATAGGAAGAGGAGCTCCATTCCATTCCTTGAGGCAATCTAGCATTGGATCAATGATCATTCCCTGGCACATGGCTGTGAACACCTTGTCAAAGTCCTCGCCAGGTGACTTCACCTTCTCGCCTGTGAGCAATCCTGTGCCCAGCTCCTCCCGCACAAACTTGTAAAGTGGATAAGACCTGCATTCCTTAATCCTGTTGGCAATTGCTGCATTGCCACTCTCATATGCTGCTCTCGCACTCTCCACTTCTTTTGGCAAAAATGCCTTCAACTCTTCCTCGAACGGACCAATCTTTTGGAAGACTGAAGCGTTGGAATTCTTCTCATTGTCACCATTTGCCAACGCATGGTCTACAAGAACTTGTCTTAGCTTTTGCATCAACGGATACACAGCGCTGCAGGGATCATCAACGTAGGCGAAGACTTGTTCGCGATCAACCACTTTGAGCAAGTCCTTCTCGCAGACTCTTGATGGGTGCAGCTCTCCATCGGCACCTGTGGTCAGGACATTCTTGGCTACTTGGCTCACGGTGTTCTTGACCGCGTGCTTCAAGTTCTCTTCCAAATGCCTCAAGTCAATAGCCTGGCAAAGTGCAACAAGGTAAGTTGAGGACATGAGCTTCAAGATGTCAATAGCCTCTTCTGTTTTTCTGGAAGAGATTAATCCCAGTGAGTTCACGTC
>JAOSBN010132162.1:0-28705 GCA_027563595.1 Erythroxylum suave
TATCCCATTTCTATTCACTATACCCGAATGTCAATGAGTGCATGTGCAATTTTGTGCATGTATGCAAGGACTCAATTCTCACATGCTTATAAGCTAACATTCCTCTGAGCTTGAAGTGAAATTTTCTAATTCTCTCTTTGCCATTTTCTCAGTTATTGAAATCAAAATTCAATCCTTTAATATGCGGGCGGGATGTTACATATACTGTCCCTTATCTGTGGGGGATATAGGGCTCATTTTACGTAGTGAGCCTTTGGCTCTTAATCACATTTGAAGCTTTAAGCTCATTTTCGGTGGCTACTCAGGTCATAACTCTCATTATTCGATCAATGCATTCATATATGGAATGCATCTCTCATAATCAATCAATCATGTCAAGAAGCATTTAGTTTGTCACATTTATATATAAGTAGTACTTCAATATCACATTCATGCACCAAGTCTCGGACCTTCATTGTCCGGCATTAACATAATTGAATCACATTCATATCATCATTCAATACATATTCTAAAGCAAACAATTAATTGCGTGAGACCATCTAGGTTACTCACTGGTTGCTACCAAAGCTAATGCCTGGAAATTCCAGCAACATCTGGATGTTGACGTTCCAATTGCTCCTCTATATCAAGCATCATACACATATCACACTTTTGCACAATTATAAGTATTTGTTAATGCACATGTATGTATATGAAATATGCACAATGCATGTTCAATAACAATCCCAGATATCGCTCTATTATTCTCATCACGCAAACATTCATATTTCCAAACTCACATAAATATCATTTATACTTATGATTTATACCTCAGTAAAACCATAAAATCGAAATTCATAGCTCATTTTATCAATTGAGATTTTTCTTGAATATACCTTTGGGTCTACTGTTCATGATCAATCCGACCATGAAAATGAAATAATTTGGTAATACTTTCTCCTAGAGAATTGCTCTCCTATCTCTTAAGTTTGTAATGACTCTAAGATCATTCAATTCGGTTCAATAATCTGAAGGTTATACTCCAAATACTGTAAACTAAGCACATTAGAAATTCAGCTAATGCATGATCATGTTGTCAAGTTGTACAACTCATATCTCTCAATTCCAACATCAAAAAATTACAATCTTTATATCAATTGAAAGATAAGATATTAAGCTACAAATTTTGTGAAGACACTTTTTTCTTATTCGGCCTACATCAATTCAGTTTATTCGATCACTACAAGATATGATTTCTGTCTCGGGTAGTGTTATCGCCTAAGCCAAGACTCAATTTCAAGCAAGATTTTGAAGTTCTTAGAGACAGAATTAAAATTTGATGTCTTCAAGAAAAATTTATCCTTACACCTCTAGTTTAATCCAGATCAAGAATCATCCCATTTGGATAACTACAGATCAAGTTATGTGTAAAACACAGAAGCATAATCAGTGAACATGTCACAGCTACATTCTCCAATACTCACCTTCCAATTTTCTAGATTTTACTGCATCCAACCTCATGCACCTAGCACATCTTGTACAATGATCACCCTTTGTAATTCAGTCACTCTTCATTATCAACTCCATTTCAACTCAATATCATTCCCAAATATATTAAATCCAAAAATCAAAACCAGAAAATCTTTCACGTATATTCATGGTGAACATGAAAAATGACCATTTTCACATAATCATTCGATGACAATTAAATCAACAAATTTATCTTATATACCTACAACCTATAAGGATTAACAAGATACTTGATAAAACTCCAAAATCTTCAAAAACTCCAAGAAGCCCTAACTCTCGTGCACCCACGTACATCATCTTGAAGGTGGTCTTGGTGAGGTTTTTCTTGAGGCGAAAGAAATAGATAACGAAGTTGGAGTAGAAAAAGATAGATGAAAGCTAGATATAACTCTAGTGAAGGTTTCAAAAGTCCATGAAGGAAAAAGCTTGCAGAAGATAGTTTTGAAGAAAAGACTAAGTCAAAAAGTAACTTAGTCTTTTAGGTATAAAAGAAACGTGAAATGGGTCTATTAAGTCAAAAAGACTTCACTTCTATTGATTTTGATGAAAGTCAAATAATAATAATAATAGAAGTGTGTGAACTGTTTTGATGAATTTGTTAAGTGCGCAGATAAATATAAAAGACACAAATCATCAAATCAAGATGATACTTGAGTAAAAGCTGAATAAGATGGAGCGTCTAAGATGGATCAGACGAAGTGATTAAGTCTAAGATGGATCAGACGAAGTGATTAAGTCTAAGATGGATCAGACGAAGTGATTAAATCTAAGATGGATCAGACGAAGTGATTAAGTCTAAGATAGTTCAGATGAAGTGATTAAGTCTAAGATAGATCAGACCAAGTGATTAAGTCTAAGATGGATCAGATGAATGGATCAGACCAAGTGATTAAGTCTACGATGGATCAAACAAATGGATCAGATGAAGTGATTAAATTTAAGATAGTTCAGACGAAGTGATTTAGTCTAAGATGGATTAGATGAACGGATCAGACGAAGTGATTACTTCAGGGTCTTCCTCACATCACCAAATAATAACTTAAACTAAGTGAGTGACACTTGTCACTTATCTAGCTTCTAAGACTTTAACTAATTTTTCTAAAGAAACTTAGTCTAGTTAGCTTCAACTTTACTTCATGTCTCTAAAAGTTTCAATATCATCTTCTCACAAATTCTAAAGTAATCTATAAAGTTTTTTCAATATCATTTATTCTTATTTCTATTTCCATTATCAATTCCGATAATACCCCACATTTTCGGAAATTTTTCCTAAAAGTCACCAATAGTTCTAAATCACTAAATACATTCTCTAAATCAGTCTTTCACATATAAAACCCGCAATTCTAAAAAAAATCACATTCCACATATATAAATCAATTATACCCGGAAAATGTCAATGAATGCATGTATAATTATTTTCATGTGCAAAATTCAATATTCACGTGGATGTGCATATTATGCATGAACATCAAATACATTTTCTAGTCGCTAAATAATCTCTTATATTTACTATTCTAGCTTTAAGATGGTTAACAGGATTTCACACAACGAGTATTGGGGAGGGTGTGTTTTGACTGCCATTTATCTTATAAATAGATTTCCTACTACCGTTCTTCAAAACAAATCTCTCTATTAGGTACTTTTAACACTAAACCCTTTTATTCACATCTAAAAGTGTTTGATTGCCTCTGCTTTGCTTCAACTGTTAAAATCCATGGGGATAAATTTTATGTTGAGCTCATCTTTAAGTTTTTCTAGACTATCCATATGATAAAAGGGCATACAAGGTTTTAGACTTGGAAACACACAAGGTTTTCTCTACTAAAGATGTTGTTTTCTGTGAGAATATATTTCCTTTTCAACATTTTAATCAAAATACTTCCACTTCATCATTTCCTGTTCATGAGCATGTGGACCCTCCTATTATCATTCCTCCTTATTCTAACACTTCTTCTTATGTTTCTATATTTGATGTTGACATAACTTCATCAACTTTTGTTCGTTGTTCCACTTCTTCTTCTTATACTAATAATATTTCTTCTTCATCTCAGTCTTCTTCAAACACAATTCCTCCACTATGAAAGTCCAACAGATTGCATAAAACTCCCACTTACCTGTAGGATTATGTTTGCAATAATGCCACTAGTTCTTCTGCTATTAGTTCTAAGGTTCACTAGTGTAACCTTGGTTCTTTTTCCACTTTACCTTACACATATCAAGTTAATAGTGCTCTTACATATTTTTTTAAACCTAAATCATATCATGAAGCTTCACAAGATCTTGATTGGGTTAGGGATATGAGAAAAGAACTAGATGCTTTGCAGGCTAATAATACTTGGAATAAGGAGTATCTTCCTATTGGCAAGAAACCCATTAGATGCAAATGGGTTTGTAAGGTCAAGTTCAATGCAAATGGCTCACTAGAAAGACATAAAGAAAAGACTTGTTATCATTGTTTCCAACCAAAAAGAGAAGATTGATTATCAAGAAACATTTTCTCCTGTGGTTAAAATGGCTATCGTAAGATCCATCATTGCCTTAGTAGCCAATAGAAAAAGGAAATTATTCCAACTTGATGTTAATAATGCTTTCATTCATGGGGGTTTACATGAGAAGGTGTACATGAAATGCCTCCAACTCTTCCTAATGCAAAAAAACAAGGTGTGTAGGCTTAAAAAGTCTCGCTATGGTTTAAAATAAGCTTCGAGACAATGGTTTGCAAAACTAAGTCAAACTCTCAAAAGTATAGGCTTTACTCAATCAAAGAATGATTACTATTTGTTCCTTGACATTCAAGTGTAGCGTACCACCATTGGTGCAATTTATGTTAATTAAAGCAGTTAAGAGAGAATGGAATGAATTATATTATATTCAAGGTATTACATCTCTATTTATACATAATTAAGATGGGTCATTGTAGCCCAAACTAGAGAAAGATATTTACAGCTGGGTAGTAAAGATAAATATAGTTATAAAATATATACAAATGGAAACCGAGATTTTATCTCCTTATACACCCCGCAAGATGGCAGACCGAGAAGAGATGCCAATCTTGGACCGCAAATGAGTAAGGTCCTGAGTAGATAAGGCTTTTGTAAGTAAATTAGCTAGTTACTCCTTTGATGTAACATGGGATACCCGAAACAACCCATTCTGGACTTGAGTACGGACAAAATGATAGTCCACTGTAATGTGTTTCATTCTGGAGTGAAACACGGGATTGGCAACAACATATGTGACACTCAAATTATCACAATAAATCACTGGAACTATAGGTATTGGAACATGAAGTTCCTGAAGAAGATTCCGAACCCAAGATAATTCAGCAGATGTGGATGCAACCGATCGATATTCAGCTTCAGTGGAGGAGCTTGCCACTGTTTTTTGTTTCTTAGATGACCAAGCAATAGGATTGCGCCCTAAAAAGATGATGTGAGCACTAGTAGAGGTGAGATCATCGGGATTTCTAGCCCAATCCGCATCAGAGAAAGCATGTAAAACACATGAGGAAGCTTTGTGGAGGAATAAACCTGTGTCATAGGTACCATTGAGATATTGAAGTAGACGTTTTACAGCAGACCAATGGTTCACTGTTGGACGAGAGGTGAACTGAGCAAGTTTGTTAACCACAAATGTTATATCAGGTCTAGTGAGCAAGAGATATTGGAGCTTACCCACCATAGTACGAAACAATTTATCATCGTCAAAGTGAGCAAAATCATCCAGCTTTAATGATGTTGAAGGCGCTAATGGAGTTGATACAGAATTGGCTCCTTCCATGTTTGCAATCTCAAGTAATTCTCGAATATAATTCTGTTGAGAAAGAAAAATACCTGTAGAGGTTCGGTGCACTTCAACACCAAGAAAGAAAGTTAAGTTACCCAGGTCTTTAACAGAGAATCGCAATTTAAAGAGTTGTATAAATGCTTCCACCTGAGCAGAGTTATTGCTAGTGATTATAATATCATCAACATACACAAGAAGATAAATGACAACCCCAGCTTTGGAATAGATAAATAAGCAAGTATCATACTGTGAATATTGAAATCCATTTGTGAAAAGAAAGGTTTGAAGTTCTTGATACCATGCCCATGGGGCCTGTTTAAGTCCATAAAGTGACTTTTCCAAATGACACACTGAATTCGGTGCTTTGTCATCAATATAACCTGGAGGTTGTTCCATAAACACTGTTTCAAATAACTTGCCATGCAGAAAGGCATTATTAACATCAATTTGCCTCAATGGCCAATTGGAAGATACTGCAAGAGACAAGACAATTCGGATAGTAGTGTGCTTTGTAACAGGAGAAAATGTCTGATCATAGTCTAAGCCAGGGCGTTGTGTGAACCCTTGTGCAACTAACCGAGCTTTATATCGAATAGGAATCCCAGCAGAATCATATTTAATACGAAATAGCCACTTACAACTCACCACATTAGTTGCCATAGAGAGAGAAACCAAAGTCCATGTTTGCTGCTTTTGCAAGGCATTGTATTCATCATCCATGGCAGCCCGCCATTTTGGGTCCTTAAGAGCCTGAGCAACAGTTTTTGGGAACAAATGGCTTAGGCTTGTGCATTGTTTTTGCAGCCAAACAGAGACGATTAATTGGTTTATAGATGTTGTTCTTACTTCGTGTGGTCATGGGATGAGTGGATTGAACAGGTTGAGGTGCATCTGAGGTTACCGAATTAGAAGCTTAAGAAATCCTTTGTAAAGGTTTGGGCAGCGAAGGTACTACTTGTGAAAGAGGAGCACTAGATGGAGTAGTTTGCGTGGCAACAAATTCGCCTGCAGAATATTGAGCAGAAGGTAAAACAATTGACGATTCTCGAAGAAGATGCGTCTCAACATCAGTAAGTTTTTCATGAAGTTCTTCAAAGGAAATTGGAGTTTCATGTGCCCATATTGCCGCAGCAATGTCCTTATATTCAGGTGATAATCCGTGAAGAATATATAGGACTAATTTAGGCATAGAAATTGACACGCCTGCAGAGGCCAACTGAAATGTAATAGACCGTGCTTTTTGAAGAAATTCAGTAATGGTGAATGAGCCCTTTTTAAGCGTGAGTAATTGTTCCCTCAAGCTCATAATACGGCCTTGAGAAGGCTTAGCATACATTGCAGCCAAAGATTGCCATACATCATAGGAGGTCTTGGCTCCAATCACAAAAGTCACCACATCAGGTGACAAGGAAGCAAGTAATACAGTTCGAAGAAGCTGATCCTGTCGGAATCGATGCGTGTTTCCAGAAAGGTCAGCACTTGGTTGTTGTTCAACATAGCTTAGAAAATCATACCCAATTAACAGCGAGTACCACTGGGTATGCCAGATTTGATAGTTTGTAGATGTGAGTTTGATCGGTGCCTGAGCAGTGGAATTGATGGAAATCAATTGATTTGATGAATTCATATCGACAACAACAGAGGGAGAGGTGGAAATAACAGGAGTGGAGGTAGCAGATCCTGAAGAATCGGCCATTGGTATAGCAGAATCGAAAGAGCTGCACTCTAAAAGAAAAAAAGATGAAGAAGAGCTCTAAAATTTCAGAGTGAGTGGCGTGGTTCTCTGCTCTGATACCATAAAGCAGTTCAGAGAGAATGAAATGAATTTTATTATATTCAAGGTATTACATCTCTATTTATACATAATTAAGATGGGTCATTGTAGCCTTAACTAGAGAAAGATATTTACAACTGGGTAGTAAAGATAAATATAGTTATAAAATATATACAAGTGGAAACCAAGATTTTATCTCCTTATACACCTTACCTCCGTCTGCGGGGCCTTTACCCAACTTAATGCTTTCACCAAAGTATACTCGAGGTTTTACTGAGCTGACACCACTTAACTCTTGACACTATCTCTCAACCTTACTTCCCGTGAAAGTTTTTCACTCTCAATAACGCGACCGACTTGTGTTAACCTTAACAAAGGATTTTCTCAATACTCTTTTTAACGAAAGAACAATAAATAAATAACTTAAGTGATTGAATAACTAAGAAAAAGAATAGAAATCACTTGAGATAAAAACAACTTATCGAAAGGTTCAGCTCCCTTGAAATAAATCTGAAAGTTGTAGCAACACATTATGGACTGATTTTTGTAGACTTCAACATCAACTCACGGTAGCAGCGGAAGACATCACGCACAATTAATCAAGCAACTATGCCTTCGGTAGAAGACCCACGCAATGGACAAATTGATTTAATCATAAGCCATGCAGTGAAAACTCAACACCAACCCGCAAGCAATTCAAGATGTCGCACCCACAAAGAACTATCAGCTCACATACAAAAACTTCATACACTTACAATCAACTAACCAATAAACCCTACTGCCTATATATGGAAATAACACCTGTAGATGTTTTAGTAGCACACGCATGGACCACACACCATGGGTCATGTCATCCACACACCTTCAGTTGTTCACAAAATTCGATCATCACATAGTCACACCAAAAGTTCCATTAAATCTCTCCCAAACTTCACACATATGTGATGTATCACACCCCCCTCTTAAGATAGGCTTCAATCTAAGATGAGATTCTTTCACAGCTAGAAGATTATCTATATAATTTTTGAATCCAAGTTAAATAAGGATTTTTCAATTAATAAAAATATCTGATAAGTCCAATTTATAAAATTATGTCAAAATAAAATAAGTAGATATATACATTATATATCCAACAACCTTTTTAGCATAATTATCACAACTACTAAGAGCTCCCCCTGAATATGATAATTGGACATACAAGATTCACAAGTTTGGTAGATGCTCCCCCTTAATCCGATATCTAGTTCCAAAAACCAACATTTACAAAGTTAAAAGAAACGTAAGTCAACAGACCAATATGTCTCCCCCTTTAAAACAAAATGTGCCAAAAAGACTAATTTAAGGAGTGCCTGGAAAGCGTAGAACTCGCTACTTTAAGTGGTGAAGAGCATCAATAGCTACTTGAAAGATACCTTCAATCCTCTCAATTTTAGTAAAGAGAGCTGAAAAAGGATTGACAGAAGTCGTCCCCGAGGCATCCGAGGGGCCAGATGTGGTGTACAGCAAATCCACTACCCGTGATTAACAAAAAATCCATGGAGAGATGTTCATCAAGGTCATCAACTTAAGTACACTTGACTCTTTCCTGAGAACCTCATTGGCATATAAAAATTGAGAGATTAAGTATGAAAAGTATAGTAAAGAATGTGGTTTACTCTCAATGGCCAACATAGCTTCAATAATAAGGCGTCCAAGATTGAATCACATCCCAATACCGATCGCATAAATCAATTTGGCCTATGCCAAGTAGACATAAACAACGTTTGTGCTTAGCATCTAGTTGGTCACAACTAATTTAAAGAGCCAGAAATACTTTTTAGTAAGCATTGAGGGACAAAGCACAGAGGTAGATGACCATACAGTCAATTTCCCACCAGTCAGTACTGTAGCAATTAAGTCATTTGACACATTCCAATTATCATCATAAAGTAGATCACCAATCAAATTATCAAATCTCATAAACAAATTTAGTTAAACAGCATCAAACGGACTACCCAACCCTGCACATAAATTGCTTTATAACTCATAGCAGTCTCATTCAGAATATCACAAGATAAATTACAGTAAAATTCTTTTACCAAATCTGAATCATAGTGTTACGGAAGCAGTGAGGGTTGCAGTACAAATAACTTCGATAATAAAGTATCCAGACCTTGTTGTTTAAACTCCTCTAAGTTGATTGGGCGATTGAGAACAAACCCGAAAGTGTTAAGAGTCGCCCATTTCTGTTCAGTTGCGGAAGAGTAGAACTTAAAGGAAATTGCATTATCCATTATCAGGCGAAGAGGAGAATTATATCGAGGTGATCGATTTATTTTTTGAGCCCGCACCGTTGTACGTTTCTAAAGAGCCATAGAAGGCGCCGTTGGTAGAGCAGGTGCTGTGAGAGTTTCATCGAAATCTGAAGCAGAGTCTTCAATCATGGATAATATGACCTGAGTAACATCAGAATCTGGATCTAGTACTTTTTCTCGATCAATAGTAGTGTCGGGAATATCAAGTGGAATCGTAGAAGACGACCCATCCTCAGTGAATCTCCTGCCAAGTGTTGGATTAAGAATTAATCGATTGGAATGAAGTGTTGGAGCTACTGTCTTCTTTTCTGACACTGAAGGGAACATTTTCTCTTTGTTCTTGCCCATATTTTTTGAAAAAATGGCAAAATCCAGCCAAAATCAACAAAATTAATCAACTTTGAAGTGAAAAGAAGCAATACTATAAAGCGAGGATATAGGTCTTCACTGAAGTTCCATAAATCCCACAAAGATGCTAGGTTCACGATAGAGAAGTCTTCAATACAATTACGTGGGTGCTTGGGAGCGTGAGTCCTAATAGAGATGAGAAGGGGATGAGGCTTCAATGGTGGTGTCCCTTAAATTCGACACAAATTCTATTCCCATGGTGAAGAAACCTTTAGTGCAACCACGTGAGTAATTGTGAGCTTTAGAGTTGACAAATATGAGAAAAGGAAAGGGGTGCAGGCGACAACAGAAAGAACACTTAGGGATTTTGAATCCCTTGCATTAAAAACGTTTCGGTTTTTAATATAATAATACATTAATAATGTAAAAAATAGAGTCTCAAAGTACCTAGAAGAAGTTCAAACCATACTGCATCAAGAGGTTTTGTAAAGATATCTACCAACTATTTTTTTGTAGATACATGTGACAAAGTGATTATTTTTCTTTCCACAAGCTCTTGAATAAAGTGGTACTTGAGATCAAAATGTTTCATTCTTAAATGTTGAACTAGATTTTTAGAGATGTTTATGGAACTTTTGTTATCGTATAAGATAGTCAACACATTCTGATCAATCCCATAATCTTCTAATATTTGTTTCATCTAAAGAAGTTGTGAACAACAACTATCTACAGCGATATATTCTACCTCAGCAGTCGATACTGAAATTGAATTTTGCTTCTTGCCATACCAAGAGATCAAATTGTTTCCTAGGAAGAAACAACCTCCTAAAGTGCTTTCCCAATCGTCTAAGTTTCTAGCCCAATCCACATCACTGTATCTAGCTAGATAAGATATTGAGTCAGATGTATACCATATCCCAAAAATCAAATGTTCTGCTTACATACCTGATAATCCTCTTAACCACTACCAGATGTGTTTCTTTTGGGATGACTTGATAGCAAGCTTATACGCCAATGCTGAAATAGATATTTGGCCTACTTGTAGTCAAATGTAATAAGCCTCTGATCATACTCTGGTATAGACTGACATAAATGCTTTTACCATTCTTATATCTGTTTAGTTTCATTAAAACATTCATAGGTGTTCTCGCATATCTGGCATTCTCAAGACCAAACTTCTTAATTAAAATATTGGCATATTTGGTTTGTGATATCAAAATTCCATCCTTCGCTTGTTCAACTTGCAAACCCAAAAATAAATCCAGCTCACCTACCATACTCATTTCAAATTCGGATGTCATTAATTGAACAAATTCATCTATCTTTAGATGTGTAGCACCAAACACAATGGTATCAATATAGATCTAAGCAATTACAAAATCATATTTAAACTGTTTAATAAATAGAGTTTTGTCAACACTACCTCGTTTATATCCTTTCCTGGTGAGATATTATATGAGCCTTTCGTACTAAGCCTTGTTTGAGACCGTAAAGAGCTTTCTCTAGCTTAAAAACTTGATTTGCATGGGTTGAATCGATAAATCCTTTTGGTTGCTCGACATACACTTCTTCTTGTATAAACCCATTCAAAAAGGCACTCTTTACATCCATCTGATAAAGCTTTAAATCCCTTCACAAATGTTATGCCCAATAATAGTCTGATAGTCTCAATTTGTGCCACTGGTGCAAAATTTTCGTCAAAGTCTATTCCTTCCACCTAAGAATATCCCTAAGCTACTAACCTTGCTTTATTTCTGGTTACATTATCCTTTTCATCTATTTTATTTTGAAACAATCATTTTGTTCTGATCACATTAGTATCCGATAGTCTTGGAATTAATTCCCATACATCATTCCGTGCAAATTGAATTAATTCATCTTGCATAGCTACTGCCCAGAACTCATCTTGTAGAGCTTCTTTAATGTTCTTTAGCTCGAATGAAGATGTCTAGCATAAGTATCCCACAAGTTCTCGATAATCAACTATTTATCTTTCCTTTGTTTTTCTTCTTTCACTAACATCTCCAATGATGTTCTCAGATAGATAATTTCTTCTAATTCAAGAGGGAGAATCCTAGTTGAAATCAGCTTCACTCAAGTTTTGAACATTTAAAGGAATAATTTTCCCATTTAGTGTTTTGGTTGATTCATTGTCTAAAGTAACTGATAATTCTTCAATTCACGCAATTATTTCCTTAGCAGCAACTGACTACAAATTTAGGCAATTTTTCAATCTTGTCTCATTTCTTGTTTGAGCTAGTTTAGAGGGTTAGTTATGTAGATTTTTGTCTTTAACTTGACCATTTAACAAAGATACATCATCTATCATAACATTTAAGGACTCTAGCACTTTCTTGGTTCTTTGATTATACACTCGGTAAGCTTTACTGTAAGTTGAATAACCAATAAAGATTCCTTCACCATTTTTTCTCTCAAATTTTTGGAGCTATTCCTGATCTCTAAGAATGTCGCACTTACTACCAAAAACATGAAAGTAACTCACATTTGGTTTCTTTCCCTTTTAGAGTTCCTAGGATGTCTTGTTCAAGATGCTTCAAAGATAAACCCTATTACTTATGTAGCATGCTGTATTAACTACTTCAACCCAAAATCGCATAGACCATCTACTTTCATTCAACATAGATCTGACCATTTCTTGAATTTTTTATTTTTCCTTTCAGCAACTCCATTTTGTTATGGAGTTTTGGGTGTTAAAAACTCTTGTATGATGTTATACTCATCACAAAAGTTATTAAAGCTTGTATTCTCAAATTATCTTCCATGATCAGATCGAATACTCCTTATGGTCATATTTTTCATATTTATGACCTACACGCATAGGCTTCTAAAAGCCTTTAAAGCATAAAATTTTTCTTTCAAAAATGATACCCAATTATACCTCGAATAATCATCAACAAAGTTAAAAAATATCTCATTCTACCAATGTTATCATGTTATGTTGGACCAACCAATTCCATATGAATTAATTTAAGAATGCGTGATGAGGTAACGTGTCTAACCCTTTTATGTGGCACTCTAATCTGTTTACCCATTTGGCATGCACTACAAATTGTTTTCCCTTCTTTGTTCATTGTGGCTAGACCCTTCACAGCTTCCAATTTCGTCAACTATAAATCAATGTTATTGTCATGTGTGGCTAATTTACAGGTGGTCATGACCTGTAACATATAGCAATTGTCAGTTGATCGCTAGTCGCTCACAAGACATTCTCCTTGTTTAGATAACACCCTGCATTCATCACTTGTAAATTTATCTAACAAACCATCCTTACAAAGTTGGCTTATACTCACCAAATTGGCTTTTAGTCCATTGACATAGAGGGCATTCTTAAAGGGAGGCAACTCATTCGCACACAATGTTCCTCTACCAATCACCGAAGTCTTCTTTTCATCTCCAAAGGTCACATGACCATCCTTACAACTTTAATAATCAATTAAGTAATTATTTTCCCATGTCATGTGACGTGAACATCCACTATCAAAATAACAACCATTTTGCAAAGTTTCCTTAATCGATTTAAGAACCATGAAAGCTTGTAATTCACTCTTTTTCACCCAAATAGATTTCGTTACTGAGAGTTGATGTTGATATTTTTGTAAGGGATGTAGAATTCTTTAGCTTTGGTTTCTTTAAAACTGCATCAGTAGTAACTGGTAACAACTTTGCCTTATATGAGCAATAACTCTGGAAAAATGACACGTGAGTACAAATCTTCGATTCTTTCTCAATGTTTCTTCTTCTCAAATAGATCTAGACATATTATTTTTCTCCTCATTCACCTTAGAGGACTCTCCCTTATAACTAATGCCTTAAAGATCCCCTTTAACTTTACTGATTTCCATTAACTTTTCTAGTTTTTCTATGCCTCTATTCAACATTCTCAATCACTTTTCGATACTTACTAATCTCATTCTAGCTTCACCAAGCCCATCTAATTCCAACATCAATTTCTTTTCTAAGTCTTAGATGGTGCTCTACATGGAGAGATTCTCTTCCTTCAATCTTTCATTCTTTCTACACATTTTCGCCCATTTTTCATACATAACTTTGTAAGCCTCATAAATATTCTCCTTTTTATCATCTAGGCCACTTTCAACACTGTCATAATCTGATATTAGGTCTTGAGTTGCATTGTTTACATTTTTCTGGAAAATTTTCAATTTCCCCCCTTTTTCGTCTTCAGTTACTTCCTTCTCAATTGTTGTTAAGCAAGTAACTGTACTTTTGCTATATAAAGCAACTAATGCAGCATTATTAGCGATTTCTTCTTCACTACCATATTCACTTTTGGATTCATTATTACTCCAAGTGTAAAGGATTTTCCTTTTCTTTTCTTCAAAGTGCTAGCACATTCAGCTTGAACATACCCGAAGCCTTGACACTTATGACATTGTATTTTCTTCACCTTCCTTTCACCCTTTTAGGTTTTGACTTGTTGTTTTAAGTTATTTTGTGATGAACTCCCACCATGTTGTCTAAATTAGGATCTGTCTTTCATTATTTTCAGCCATTCACCAAAATTTCATATGAGTAGTACCACATCTTCATTCTCATCAGATTCATCTTCTGCATCATTCACACCCTTTCCAGTTTCAACCTGTAGTGCTAATCTTTTACTTCTTTCTTGCTTGCCCCTTAAAAGATTTATTTCAAAATTTGTAAGAATTCCAATTACCTTCTCCAATGATAGATCATTAATGTTATGGGGGCCTCCTCTATTGCTGCAATTTTTGGAATAAATCTCAGAGATAGTGATCTCAACGTCTTTTTGACTAGTTTCAGATTGGAATATTTCTTTTTGAGTTAATGTGCCTTATTTTCTATATCTCATAATATTTCATGAAAGTCCCCAATGGTCTCATTTTCATCCATTTTCAATTCTTCAAAGCTCACAGTTAACATCTGTAATTTTGACGTTATCACAAATTTAGACCCTTCATAAATAGTCTGCAGAGCATCTCACACTTCTTTAGCTGATTCACAGGCTAATAACATTAAGAAACGTCTTTCATCAATAGCATTAAAAATTGCATACATCGTTTGTGAGTTTCCAAGTGCACTTTCTTCTTTAGCTCTTATCCATTCAAATAGATCTTTTCAAATTGTCTCTCATTTATCATCAGTAATCATCGGATGCGTCCACCCATGTACTACCGAGTGCCAAGCTTACCCTGAGCTTGGATGAAGACTCTTATTCCTGATTTCCATGCCAGTGGTGTTCTAGTGATTGATACACCCTCTCTTGTAACCATGTTCATGAAACTAGGATCTGCATCAACTTGCTACCAATTTCTGAAACGATAACCTGCTCCAATACCAATTGAAAAACCATAGTCGGTAGTAATTTCAAAAACTTTCTAATTTTACCATGGTCATCTTTATCACAAACAAAAACAAAAACAATTAAGAACAAAATAACAAATAACATCAAACAGTTGATAAAGCAATTCGGTATACCTTGCCTACGTCTGTGGGGCCCTCACCCAGCTTAATACTTTTACCAGAATACAATAGATTTACCAAAGGGTTTATAAGCCGACACCACTCAACCCTTGACATTATCTCTCAACCTTACTTCCCGTGAAAGTTTTTCACGCCCAATAACACAAACGACTTGTGTTAACCTTAATAGAGGATTTTCTTAACACTCTTTTTAAGGAAAGAACAATAAATAAATAACTCAAGTGATTGACTAACTAAGAACAAGAACATAAAACACCTTAGATTAAAAAAAACTTCTCAAAAGGTTCAACTCCACTGAAATAAATATGAAACTTATTGCCGTAAACTATGGACTTATTTTTGCAGACTCCAACATCAACTCACAGCAACAGAGGAAGACATCATGCATAACTAATCAAGCAAATATGCCTTTAGTAAAAGATGCACACAATAGATAAATCGACTTAATCGTGAGCCATGTAGTGAAAACTCAACACCAACCCATGAGCAATTCAAGATGTCGCACCCATAGATAACTATCAGCTCACGAATAGAAACTTGACATACTTACAATCAATTAACCAGTAAACCTTGCTGCCTACATATGGAAATAACACCTGGAGATGTTTTAGCAACACACGCATGGACCACACATTATGGGTTACGTCATCCACATATCTTCAGCAGTTCACAAAATTAGATCAACACATATCACACCAAAACTTCCAACAAATCTCCCAAACTTCACGCACGCATGATATATCACACCCCCTCTTGAGTTAGACTTCAATCCAAGATGAGATTCTTTCACAATTAGAAGAATAACCATATAGTTTTTTAATCTAAGTTAAACAAGGATTTTTTAATTAATAAAAAAATTTGATAAGTCCAATTTATAAAATTATGCTAAAATAAAATAAGTAGATATATACACCATATATCTAACAGTTGATATTTCAGTAAAAAATGGAAAAATGATAGACAATGATTTGAACAAACCGGTTTAGTTTTTACTTGTTTGCACGAGAAAAAGCATATTAGCTGGAATTGTTCTCTACTTTCCATGAAGCAGAAAATTAGGCAAATGAGTCTTTAGTGAAGAGGAAAAGTACAGAAAGCGCCCTTATAAGTAAACATCAAGTAAAATCATTGACTCGACCTTGAAAGGCCATAAAAAATTTCTTGCGTACATAACTTGTCTTTTCTATTTTATCGGGTAAAAACACATTTTTATATAGTTTTACAAATTCTATTAAATAATTCAAATTTTTTTGTATTTATAAAAAAATAAAAATACTTTCAAATGTGTTTTTTAATGTTTGTCTGATTTTCTAGGAATGTCAATAGGCCAGCCTAAAAGCATCTAGTCAGTGACAAGATGGGCCATAGATGGGCCAGCCCAGCCCGGCCTATATAAATATTTTTAAAAAAAAATTCAGAAATGATGTCGTTTTTTACGTTTGGTATGGCCACCAATCAGGCCGGGTCGGCCTGTGCTCGACCTAGCTAGGCCCGTGACCAGCCCATGATCTAGAAAACTTAGGCCAAAATCGGGTCAAGCCGGGCTGGGCTAAAATTGACATCTGTATCATTTCCCACTTTGTCTGTACACATATTTATAGACATACCCACTTCCCTATCTAGAATTATTTGAATTTTTACAATCAATATCAAGGATTAGTAGAGAAAGAGATGTGTATTACCATTATAACTATATAAAGAAAAAGAAAGATCTATGGAAGAGGAAAAGAGACCTGTTGAGCCAACAAAGTCTTTAAATTGAGGGTCAGCTACAAATATGTATTTCAATAAAAGCTAATCCCTAAAAATGAACCGGATTCTTATTTAATACCCTTACTTGATCATAGAAACATAAAATAGAAATTAAAATAATTTTTTCTTTTAAACTACTTTTTACGTGTGATTTATTAAGTTCATAACGCGCTATCAATGAGTATAAATTAATTATAATTAGAAAAATTAAAACTCCTTTTAATTATTTTTTTATAATTAAAGATCTAGATTGACATGCAACAACATGTTATGATCACTCAAGTATTAGGAATGTAAAAGTGGTTTGACTAAGTTTGTCTATAGATGATTATGATATATAATTTAATCTTTTCATCATCTAATGTTTGAATTGGATATAGAATATGGCTAGAGTGTCTGCTCATGTGAAATCTAATCATGTTTGTTCTTACTAATTGGTAATTGATATTTGAAAATATCTTTTCAATGTCAATTCATTTTAACTATAACATTCATTAAATCATTACTAATCAAGAATAATAAAATATTCTCTCTAATTATTTTTAAATGATAAATCTTTTATTAACTTATTGAACTACCTCCACATGGTTCATACTATATTTAAGTACTACCAACTGAGCTACCCTATATAAAATGGATCATAAGTAACATTAAAACACATCAATTCCTATATGAGATATCTTGGTAGTTTCAAGTCTAAAGATCAATTATACAATCATCATAATAAGAATTCCACAAAAACATAAGTAATATTCTATTTGATATCCTCATAATTTGGTCAATGCAGTGAACTTATTCTCTAATAAGTACCTACACATTTGTTTCAGTATTCGTATACTTTAATTAATAAGATCAATTACTTTCTTTATAAGAACGAAACATAACATATGCTAGTTTTACTATTTTATCAATATCTTATCATGATGATACTATAACTAGGAACAATTTGGGAGTAATACATTAATGTAAATTGAACCTCATAATTATGATCTCATTATAATTTAATTTAAAAAGTAGTTATTCTAGATATTTTAGTTTTAGTATTAAAACATCAAAATGTAATAAAAAATTTAATTATAAATTAATTAAATAATAATGTCTTATACAAAATTGCAACCAATAGATTAGTTGCAAAGGCATAAACTAATAATTCTCTACATATGACTTTTAATCTCTCCTCTTTTGCTATAATATTATTTGTAATGCTCTAAAGTCCAGACTACCCTAATGACGATGCCAATTAGGCTTTAAAGAATTATATGTCTAAAATAATCTAGTTATAATTTTAATTAGTAGTCTTTGCTATAGACTTATAAAGGCTTTTACATATCCTTTCATTTCTAATATAAGATTGTGATACCCATCTCTCATATGGGAATTTACAATCTCCTCTCCTTTAATCCTTAATTTCTATGTTAAGAATCGATTTACAATTTAAAATCTCCTATCATCTTCTAATAAAAATTAGACAAAAATCCCACTAAGATCTATCCTTTGCTCATGAATCTATTGTCTATGCCATATCACGTCCTCATCATTTTGACCCAATATTGTAATAGCCTAAAATAAGAAGTCTATATCCTGCTTAAGAGAATCATAAGCCTAAGAAAAGCTAGCTAGAAAGTTGGTTAGTAGTTTTTTTTATAGATTTGTAAAGGCTTTCATCTTTTCTCTCCTTTCTAATATGAGTTTTGATACCTGCATCCTATACGGGATGTCATAAACTCCTAGATTTAAACCATTGTTGTCCTCGTCAAGGGCTAACCCCCAATTTATAATCACCACTCATATTTTGATGTTGAAATAGACTAGAAGTATGATATGACTATGCATCGCTCATAACCCTGCTGATAATGCCACTCTTTAACTTCATCATTACAGAAAAAATATCATAACTTTTGGAAGAATGACTGGAAGAATGTCATAACAAAGAAATGGTGAAGTTTATAAGCCAAAATATGAAGAAAAAACCAATTTTGATTAAATACGACTTAGCACACATTTACGTTTCAATCTATGCTTCTCTGCAGAAATTTGAGGATGGATACACGACTTGATACATTGGAGTCATTGTTGGGAAATAAAATGATTTATTTTTTATTTTTGATATTATTTAGTGTTTTGTACATAAATATTTATTTACAATTGGTTTTCACAATTATTTCTTGATCTTTTTATGTTTGTTGGTGATTATGTATTGTAGTAGTGAGACCTTCTCATTAAAACCATGTACAATTTGATACTGAGATCAAAAAGACATTGTGAAGGTTGCATAGGGAAATAGCACAACTTAGGAATAAAGAAAAGAATCAATTTGGAAGAAGCTATGGCCAATCCAAGAACTTTAGGAGAGTTGGTTGCCCATATTTGACTCATAAGCCTTTATGAATCACTTTTCCAAATGTTCTTGAACATATTACTTTTGAGTTTAAGTCTAACTTAATCCATCTTTTTCCTAAATTTCATACTTTTGTAGCTGAAAATGCTCTTAAGCATCTCAAGGAGCTCGATGTGGTTTGTCTTAGTATAAAACCTTTAGGGGTGATGAAATAGCATATTATGTTTACAACCTTTCCACTTTCATTGAAGGTTGTAGCAAAAGACTAGCTTTTTTATTTGCCTATATGGAGTGAGAACACTTAGATTGAATTGAAGAGACTATTTTTAAGGAACTAATTTATGGTATCAAAGACAACTAGCATAACGAAAGATATTTGCATAATAAAAGAACATTATGGAGAATTGCTTTATGAGTATTGAGAAGGCTTAAAGAAGTTATATGTCAGCTGCCTTTATCATAATATCGCGGAACAAATCCTTATCAATACTTCTCTAAAGGATTATTGTCGATGAATAGGAGATTTGTAGATGCACCAAATGGTGGAGCATTGTGTAAAAAAAAACTCTTGTTGAGGCTAAAATTTAATCGTGTGATTGACAATGAACACTCAATAATTTGGCATCTGCAAAAATGGTCGTAGGGTAAATGAGGTAAACAATTTCATCCGTAGAACATTATTTAGATGAACTAACATCTTTTGTTGGAAAAATAGTTGTAGGATAAGCATAAGTGAAAGCTTACAATATATGTGCAAATGCAAACCATCCAACAGATGGGTGTCCAACTATCTAAGATGGAAACATGGAGTATGCCAATATTATAGGGAAAATTTTTCCAATCAATATAACCAATATTCCTAGACCTATTGTTGAGTAAGTTTTATATGATAATAATCAATACGAAAATACAATGATCATATCTTGTAATATCAAACGTATCATTCCCACGAGGACTATTAGATACCTAAAAAACTTGAAAAGAACTTTATCTAAGGTACTAAGAATTTATTTGAATTGAAGTAAATAATTGAAATTAAAACAAATAATAAAACGAAGCAAGTAAGAATTAAATAATTGAGTTGCCAGGGAAGTTAAGATTGATCAAGTTTGAAGACTTAAGAACTATTATATCATTATTTTGTTTCCCTTTTATCCTTTTGATTCAATTTAATTTTGATCCTAGATATTTTACGTTTTTTATTACTCTTTCTTAAAATCTAATTAAGTAACCTTAATTAAATTTGATATTTATAGTGTTGTAATCTCTCAATTCACAAAAATATTCCTAACTTATTCAATTAGAATTGATGCAATCCTGTAGATAATTAATTTGAAAATTAAGATCTTTCTTCAATTGTTTGTTAATATGATAATTATAGGCCTATTAAGTTACCATATATTGTTATACACCTTTACAAAGTATATGCACGACAATTATAAAAAACATTCATCAATTTATTGAATTCAACAAGAAATAAGGTTCACAAAATAATTCTACAGTAATCCCTAAATATGGATTTAGAAATCCATAGTCATGTTATACATCATAGAAATCCAAATACACATTCAAGATTATGAAAGAAATAAATGGAAAAGAGTAAAAAAATGATTGACGTCTTGATTTGAAAGTGGAAATTCTCTAAAGCTTTCCTTGATCTCTCCTTTTTAATCTACTTGATATTGTAGTTACTACTTCTTCTTATTTTTTTTCATGCTCTTTTATAGTGGTTAAGGGTTCTAGGGTTGTGTCTAGGGTTTTCTTAATTCGGTTCTAAAATTAGCCCCAAACCCTCAAAACTTAAAAAATCTTGCACCTGTAAATAGCCATGCAACGTTTATGATCTTCACCATTCTACATCCAACATCTTCTCCATCTTCAATTTCCTATTTCAAACACTCACAAACATATTAAACACCTCTTGAAATATAAAACCAAGATAAATTTCATGCTCTAAACCAAACAAGTACTTAAAACATATATAAACACTAATAATAACACAATTTTATGCCTACAAATATGATAATCATATATGAAACACTTAAAAACAAGCTTAAACACCTAGGAAAACATATGATAATCTACGCTTGTCAACATCCCTATTCTTACCTTTTCTTGTTTTAAAGCAAAACTAAAAACACAGATATAAACCAAACACAAAACACATAATCACTCAATCATGCAATATGCAACATGCAATATGCAATAATGATACAATTACATCAAATCTTATAGAATTAACTTAACTTTAAACATCAATCGCTTAAAATGTGTCAACATACTAACTTATTACTTTCATGTTTAAATGCTTTGATTTGACTATAAATATCAATTAAAACATTAATGCCCTATTCATACCTATGGCACTTGTCAGCATACATTTATTATTATTAATCAGTCAAAAAGGTAACTATCACTAAGTAACCTTTTATGAAAATTCCTATTATTTATAATAGATCAGAAGGTTTGATTTATTGTAACACCATTTTTTCAGGTTTTTTAATGATAACCTACTCTTTTGATGCGAAGGTAATCACCTTGTCATAAATGTTCCCTAATTACTTAACTAGGTTCTGTTTTTTCATTTAGCTTAGTTGGAGTGTCATTTTAGACTTTTGATGCGAAGACAAACAATTTGTCATGAATGCCTCTACTTACTCAACTATATCACAACTCTTAACAGGCTACTAGTTCTATTCGTAACCTAATTTTCTTAAAAAGGGCCAACAAAATATGAATCTATTTAACACACTTTTTTCTTTAATTTCTTAGCGTACCTCGTTTCTTCTTAGTCAATCATTCTGATAAAAGGTATTAATAATGCTAACCAATTCAGTTGACTATAACTATAAATGTATACAAAAAAAATCCTAAAGTGAAAACATAAGTTTCATATTATAATTAACATGCATATTCATCCCAAAGACACTTAAAACACAAAATTCACAAGTTACTATACCTTTGAAATTCACCATGTTCAAAGCTAAACTAATTCCATTCAATTCATTTCATTGACATATTCCCATAAAGCGCATGTCAGTAATAACATGTTTACATAGTGTCAACCTAATCAAAAACTAACACAATGAAAATGCAAATTTCACATACCAATGACATGTCAATGCATAAATGTCCCCACACTTGAACAACACATTGTCCTTAATGTAAGATACTAAAAAAATGCATACAAAAATAAATAACAATAACTAAAAGATTGAAGTAAGAAAAAATTATAAAGATTGAGGTGGTGACGGTGTGGGTGAAGGAATCTGAACCCCTTGAACAACAAAATATTTCAATATCTTCTTTATGTCATACCATTGTTGATGTTGATAGCGCACAAGCTCCTTCATCTGCACCTCAATGTTGTTCAAGTATTCTTCATGCTCGTGTTATTTTCTGAGACTAAGTTATAACACTTTCCCCCAGCTTTTCTAGTTTTCCTCCTCAGTTTCTTCATTAGATGAGACTTTGGGTTGGTGTTGTGTTTGAGCAGAACTAGAGCTTGCCTATCTAGCCCTATATTTCACTTATGATTTCAAACCAATATCTCATAATAACATGTCATGGACATCCAAGATCTTAGCTTGTCGACTATAAGAAAATTAGTAATTAGCGATGGAAAATTACCGATAGAAACGAAACCGTAGTAAATGACTGACGAAAAATCATGTTCCGTTAGTAGCATTTTTGGGAGAAATTCCTTTTTGTGATGGACAAAATATCTGTGGTAAATGTGAAGGGAAATTATCTCGACAAATATTTTGATGGAATATAGTGACGAATGGAAAATTCCCATCAATAAAATAGGAGGGAATGCTTGGCTATATAAATAAGTCTCGGGACTTACCAATGGAAATGTATTCTGTCGGTAAATTTGAAAGATAAACATCATTGTTTGCTTAAGCTTTAACTTTTTTAATAAAACGAAAACACTCACTTTTGTTTAACCTTAAAGTTACCGAAGCCCCCTTCGTCCATCGCATTTGCCTTTTCTCTCTGTCATCATCGTCCCACCGTCCTTCATCTCTTTGTCCACCCCCCCCCCCTCCCCTCCATCTCTTTGTGCCATGTATAACCTCAAACTCATGATATGGAGAAATATGGAGTCACCGACAACAGTATTAGTCATCACCCGAGGCAAAGTCCATTTAAGAGCGCAATTTTGCCAACATATGTGGAGGACCTGGGAGAAGGAGTCTTCCTATACACACTGGAGGACCTATTACCCACTAAGAGCATGTAGGGAAACTTGTAAGTATCTACAGTTTACATTTATATTCTGATTTTTTTCTTTACTGTATTTCAATTTAATTTGATGTATGAATTTTGGAATAAAAATATATGTGTATTTTAGAGAATGATAATGTTATAAATGTCAAGTGCCATATATGCTTGTGTTGTTGAGTTACTTTCTTTGTGTTAACATAGGGAAAATATCATAAAATTAGAGGAAACTCAACCAAAATTTTTGAAAATTATAGTTCACTTATAACATTTTATCTTGATGCAAGAAAAGTATATGGGTAAGAAGCCTACACCCCGTCAGCTCTTTTTGCAAACCTATACTAAGAAGTATGATGGTGTGACCTTCATCAACACCCAATGTAGAGAATTTAATTTTATGAAATTTATGCTTTAATATTAATTCTTAATAATTATCACTTATTAACGTAAGCATTGACTCTTGATAGATCCAAATATAAGAAAGCATTCAACAATAGTCTTTGCACTCTGAAACTGTTGATGAGAGCCAAGCATATCTTAATATAGGGGGTGGTAAGGAACTTCGTAAAAGGATCTTCGACTGAGGTTCATTTACAGCCACATGTTACTCACAATCCTCCACGTCCAGTATAACTGCATCTAATAGGCGGTCAACATCCAATAAGAGAGTTGTTCAACTTAAGAGCATAGTACAAATGCTGACAACTCAGTTATACTAGTCAATGGAGTACATGGCTCAGCTCCGTAATGAGATGGATGAGTTAAAAGGGAGGGCAGCACCTCATCGCAGCAGTTAGACCATCCGTCTTCACCAATTGCATAGCTTAGTTTTGCTACTCTTAAATCATTTTGTATGAATTACATAGTTATCATTATAGATAATAATTTTTATTATTAATTAAGATAATTTTTACTTTAAATTATCATTCAACTTACTGTTTAGATAAATTAAATGTAGAAAATTTTTAATATATTATCACTAAATAACTGTAGAAATTAAATATCAATCATAAGATTACCAATCAAAATTAAATTTACAACTTAAATGTATGAAAAATGAAAGAAAACAATATTGGTGCATTTACGAATGGAATTATAATATTTTTTGATAAATTTAGTATTAAATTTATCAACGGAATAAGAACATCGATCGCCAAATTTTCCGACGAAACTTCAACAACTAGACATTTGCTAAATTTACCTATGCACATACAATATCCATCGCTAAATTTAATGATGGGACACAACTTACTGTCGCTAAATGTTTCGACAGATTTTCAATACTTTGTTCATCGATAATATTTACCGATGGAATAATATTTCGTCGATAAATTTACTGACAAAATTAAAAATTTTGTCATTATATTTAGCGGCTAAAAAAGTTATTCATATGTAAATTACCGACTGAATATTTCTATTACGTTGCTAAAGATTACCGATGGCCATTTCTCAGATGACTTATGCGGTTGATAATTTTCATTGGTAAATTTGCTTGCCGATAGAAAACCTTCACATTCTGTCAGTAATTTTCGTCACTAAACACCCATTTTCTTGTAGCGCACCTTAAATGTGTATGATTTAGAAACTCAAGAAAAATAGCACCTAGTCCATCAATAGACACACCATAAAATTGAGCAAGAATGGTAACAAGAAAACTCATGCCAAGAATGCTTCTTTATCATTCCAAACTTGAATTATTCCTAGGTAAGTTGTGTTCCTATTAGGTCAGTGCTTTTTTTGTTTCTAATGTTTTTCCATAGGTCAAGTAGCCAAAAACAAGAAAGACATTTAAGGTGAATGGTCATTACTTGAAGTTATACTATGAAAGATTCCAAGCAGAGAATGTGGAAGTAGTGATACTTCTTGAAGACTCAAATGAAATCACGTGATGAGAAAAACATGGAGTTAGACCAATTACAATAAACAAAGGGCAGCAACCTAAGGAGTTTGTTCCTTTTCCTTTACATTTTCACAATTGTTGCTTTTGTTGAATGCTTCATTTCTTACATTTAATGTTACAATTGGGACAATGTAAATTTGAAGTGTGAGGGTAAGGATTTTGTTCATTATGTATGTTTTTAAGTTTGCTTCTTATGTGTTTAAGTTATTTTTGCATGTTAACAAAAAACAAACATTCTTTCTTTTTTTATTGCTTCTAGGATTATATAGTTATAATTAAAGAGTATAATCAATTAAAGAATTCATGGAAAAGTAGGCATGTATTCTTAAGTTTGATGTTGGTTGAAGTAAATTTCGTTTAGAAGAGTAGTGACTGGTAGGTGGACATAAGCTAGTAAGATTTCCTCAAGACTAAGAGATCTATATAGTCTTATTTTCTTTTATTCATGTTCGACCTTCTTGACATATATATCATAACTTTACCTTTATTTTCTATTCAAAACTACTTTTTTATCATATGCATTAACATGGAAGTGATATAGGCATTCTTTTTTTTGTAAGATATATTAGTCAAAGAGCTTACCCAATGGAATGATTTAAGCCTTTAACTTGACGAAACATCTTATAAGCCTTTAACCTGATGAAACGTCTTATTTAAGCCTAAAAGCTAGTGGAACATTTGTGATTGTTGATGGTTGTAAATGCACAAGAGCATAAGCATGGGGTGTGCATATATGCGAGTTGATTATAATTAATGGAATGTGATTTTTATTGCCTTTCAATGAGTTCCATCGTTGGTGTATTTCCTTCCTACTTTTGTTCTTGACCTTAAACAAAAAAAAAAAGAGAAAAAATAAGTATTGAGGAGGAAAATCATTTTTTTTGCAAATTAATTCTTTCCTCATAAAGTTGTTGAAATGGGCGAATTGGTTATGATGTAAATAAGGGAGAAGTTATTGTGAATCATCCCTTATGGTTATAGTGTATTATTTATCATTATTTTCTACGAGTGATTTCTTCTAATTGTTTATACTTCTTGTGGTTTATAGCGCAAAGGCTTAAATCTAAGCTATGAAACAAAGTTTTTCCATTCATCATAATTGATGGTAGCTAATTTTGAGTGGATGTTAATTTTTGCACTTAATACTCTAAGAGTATTTTTCCTCCACTAATTTTGATGGCTTTAAAACTAGTTGATTCAAATACTTCTCACCTTAACCTTTGGCCCATTACAACCTTGAAACTTCATTCGATTTATGATTATGCATGTGAATCTTTAGTGGTGGAGAACTGAAATGATATGCAAAATCGGGGACTGTCTTGATTATAAAAGGTATTTGAGTGTACATGTAGATTTATCTTATTTTTAAACACAATTTGTCAAAGTCTACCCCTAAATTGCTCAGTTTTTAAAGGGAATGGTTATTGTTTGGTCATGAACATTGAATAAATAATTGTTGTCATAGTTTTGAAAGTTTTTCCTATTTTCTTATTAATATCTATTCTTAAGAAATTTAAAAAGGAGGAAGAGTTTTGTTTTTAATTTTTATTTTTAGTTTTAACTAATTACGGTCAAAAGCTAATTATAGGAGAACTTAGTAATTGCTTAATTGTTGATATATTTATTCTCTAATACTTAGTGATTAATGTTATATCATACTTAAGATATTTATTTTGGTTCATATTTTGCTTTAGGTTCAAGTTAGAGGAACAATACTAAGTCCACATCCTTGGAACTGTACTATTGATTTTCAATCTTATTTGCCTTTATTGAGTATGGCTTCGTACTACTGGACCTTCCTAGACCCGCTTCTCAGTTGATTTTCTAATGGATGTTGTTGTTATTGTTGTTGCCTTTGTTGAGTAAAACGGAGAAGAATTAGGGTGAAGACAGGAAAAGGAATGAAAGAAATGGATTTACTCTAACTTACAAGATCATTTATCAGAACGTGTAACTCATTATAAATGTCGCACACCACTCCCGCAAGGACCCGTACTTGTACCCGACATTCTGTGTGATGATCGAGAACTTGCCCCGCGAGGGTAGCTTGCTAAAGCACTCAATCATTCAAAAATCGGTATATATCTTTTTTGAATCACAAACACAGTAAGCGGAAATTTATAACCAATTCGGGCCCACTTTTATTTATAAACATTTACAATTGCAACAATACAATCATCAGAGTTTCAATAGTCATTTGGGCCCATACTTTCATTTCATAAAACTCGAAATCACAATTCGTTATTACACGTTGAACGATCTCTTTTGCAAAACCTTAATCGAAAAGTTATACACAACAAATATATTCAAATACACAAGATACAGTAATTGCGGAAGACTTAATTTGGTACAAGAATAAGGAAATACACTGTAGACGCAAACTAATCCCGACCTCTATTTCTTTCTTGAATGTAGTAGGTATACTGCTGTTTGCCTAACGGGGTATTCTTTTGAGCCTGAAAAATAATTGCAAATTTTGGGTGAGTTTTGTGAACTCAATGAGTGACTATCATCGATGGCTCACCTAGTCACATAATCATATAAATTCACATTCACAACATTTCATATTTCACAATTAATATGATTTAATCAATCATATTATGCATATGCAGTGTGTATGAGACCCACTTTCTATTTATTGCTTTGTTGTGACCGAGTGCCTTTTTATCTAGCACGAGTGCCTTAGTGGATACCAAGTCGTATCAGATGATGTCGCATATCCCTTAGTGGATACCGGGTACATTCACAATTGAGCCGGAGGCTCTTATCACAGTTTCTGAGCTTTAAGCTCCTTTTTTAGGTGGTTACTCCGGTCACAACTGCCTTTATGTTTCATGCATTCATGTAATAGAACGCATCAGTCACATTTTCATGATCCCATTCAATTATATTCACATATCAGTGGACCATAGTCCGAAATTCAACATTTAGTTGAGAATTCACACTTTCATTCCTATGCAAATGCACGTTTAGAACACATTTAACAATCACCTTAATCTAATTCACCTTCAAATAGCACTTCAATATCCAAATCAAACATTACAATCATCGGACCTTCTGTCCGGAAACCAACATAATCAATCACTTCCACATAATCATTCAATAGTCATATAATACAAAGTTTCAAACAACAAACAATAAAGTGAGACCATCTCGGTCTACTTACAGTATGCTCCAGATTATCCTTTGCTTCCAAATTATAGGAACGCTTGAATACGGACACTTGACCTGCACAACCCATTTATGCAAGACACCCATTTCACACTCATCAATAATTGCACACATATAAGCAT